>APFE030008282.1:20797-72355 GCA_000404065.3 Pinus taeda | reverse complement strand
AATTAAATAAAAATAATTTAAACTCATATTAATTATAAAAATAATAATAATTAAAATAATCAATGAATAAATAATTAAAATAATTGAATAATTAATTAATTAAAAATGAAAAGAAATCAAGTGTCGGCCTGTAGACAAGTTTAGGGTTCTTGATCTATTTATATCAAGGTTCATGTCTCCTTCTCTCAATAATCTCTCATTCTTTTTCTATCTTTCTGATTTGTCTTGATGATGGACCCCCTTTGGGGTTTGAAACGTCGACACAATGAACAAAAGACTGTGGACAATCCGGATCACACCACTGCAAAAACTTCCACAGAAGCCTAAAATCAAACAAAAATAAAATTGTTCACACTCAATACATAAAAAAATTTAAAGTGTAAAAATTAAGCCCTCTAAAAAAATGTGTTGATGCTACATCAACACTTTTCAAAATCAGCATGAAAGTCACTAACATTTAAAAAAATGTGTTGATGTTGCATTAAGACTTTTCAAAATCAATGTGAAAATCATTAACATGAAAAAAAAAAATGTTCATACTTGATACAACGGAAAATTTAAGTGCCAAAAATATGCTTAAAAAAAAGTGTATTCTTGCATCATTATTTTTCAAAATCAGGTGATTTTTTGCTACCTCAAAAAATAGGGTACCAGTTCATTTTCTCATTTGATTGGTAACTATGTTATAACCTTATAACATCTCTTCCATACTCGGTTGGAGAGCACCTTCACATGGTCTTTATGTAAAGTATGGATAGACAAATCAATAAGTTGTAATGTTTAGTTACGGAAATGATCTTAATTTTTCCTTTAAAATGTTTAATTAATATTTAGAAAAATATTTAATAAATTTAATGTTACTAATATGGACCATTCAGAAGGGACAGATTGGGGAGGGGGCATGTCCACCATCCCACCCAGAATAAATAAGGGAGAGATGGCTAGCCCTCCCCCGTGTTATCAAATTAAAGGCTTGTATGCACACTCGTAAAGAGTTGCATTCCATGCATAGACAATGGTTATGCATCGCTGTGTTTTAATGCTTTTGGTTTGGGAATTCATACCAAAGTGTGGATTTGCAAGTGGTAAGATCCAAGCAAGGCCCTGCTTATCATTATGAACCTGGTGCACCATACGAATTCATCATTCAAGGTGGTGGAGAGTATGCAGCCCGGGTACTAACTAATTTCGACACAATCTAGGTTCTAAGCTTCAATTTGATTTCATTGATGATAATCAATCATTGATATTCATGGGTCCAAGGTATAAAGTAGAGAATTCATTGCAGGGAGACAATTATTGGGTCTACTTATCTCTCATCCAACCTCATGTGTCTCACCAACTCGGTCCTATATTCAATACCTATCTCTTCTGGTCATTTCACTAGCACATCCCTACCCCTGCCTCCCAGCTAGATTTACCCTCCCTTAATTGGGTTTTAACCCTAGCATTCAACTGCAAGTAATTAGGCCTCGACAATGAGCTAGATCTTGTAAAGGAGTGGCCTTCTACTATGAGATGGGATTTCAATATCAACTGCATGTAGAGGCATCGACAAGGTGCTACATGGATCACACTCCACCTCAAATTTAGGAAGAAATTTTTGAGGTAGAATGAGGAATAACAATGGAATGTGTATGTTTATAAACTATGAAAAAATGCAGGTCACTTCATTAGTTGGATTCTGAATGTTGGGCACACCAGGGGAAGACTCAGTCAACATATGTACACCATTGATATCTACATGAAACTGAAAATGTTGCTCGAGAGAGTCCTTAAGGGTAGAAATGAAGCTTAGAAGAAAATATTGTTGATGTCAAATGAGCTGCAACTCATAGCCCAAGGATTAGATTGGTGTCTACAAAGGATTGAAGGTTACCTGGGCCTCCCTCTAGATCCCATTATTCTCAGAAAATTAGATTCTCCCAAAGAAAGTTGATGAACTATGTTCAATCTACTTCTATTTACGAGGAGCCTCCTTGGAGATTCACTCCAGATAAAGCACATATGGTTCAATTAGACAAATACAAAAGTCCCTGCAAAATAGAAATCATTGAATAAGTTATAGATGTGGAAGTTGGCAGTGTTGTACCACCTGATTGGGTTAGTTCTTATTTAGCAAAAAATAAAAAAAATGGAGAAAATTGTAGAAGAAGTCACTATTTTCAATGAGTGCCTTGTCACATTACAAATCTAAACTATGACAAGGACATTGGAAAATTGAGAACTGTAAAGTAAAGTTCATAATAAAAGGTTATTGATCAAGAATGAATGAATATTGATGTGTCTAGCATTGGAGCCACGAAGCTCATAATATCGCATCCATATACTGGTGAGGCACTTACAAAATCCATTGGTGAACATGAAATAGAGAACCTGAGACTAAAAAAAAAGAATAAAATATTTAAAAGACACTCTAAATCCAGTTCCTTTGTTAACGAATCCACTAGAAATACAAGAACCACCAGTGCCAATTTCTACCCCTGCTACATCACATAGATCTAATAAAGTTAGAAATCTCCTTAATGTAGTGAAATCATATATCATCAGTAACCTATGCCAAAGATTGGAAACTATTGATCATGCAAGGAAAGAAACTTTCGATTTACTATGTTTAGCACGAAAAATTAACTTGTTTTTTGATTTGGTTAAAAGTAATCTTAAGCTAGATAGGAAATTCATTGACAATGAGTTACTTGTGTTTAATGAGGTGCTTGAATTACTCTCGGATCTAGAGATAAAAAACAAGGGACTCCGATATGCGAATTGAATGGAGCAAGTGGAAGCTGGATGGTTTGAGAGAATTAAGAAACTAGAGAACGTCATTTATGAATGTGAAAGAATAGACATTAGAAGAGGTGATGCCTTTCTCAAGGTGGTAAAATTTTTTGAGGACCTAAATGGTTTGTGTGGAATTAGACACATTTCTAAATTAATTTTAAGAGACATGATAATGGTTGAATTGGTAAGCTAAAATAGTCAAAGAAAATGGAGTTTGATGACATAATTAATTTTACCACAGAAGAAATTAGAAAATGGCTAATTAATTTTGTTAGTATCAATGATCAAAAGTCTATCCTCACTACACAATTGCAAGAAGAGGCTAGGAAAATAGAAAATGAGACATTCAATGAAAATGTCAATATGGAGATTATAGTCCATCCATTAAAGATTTGATTAAAACTATGGTCGACAAATTTCTTCAAGAAATCATGAATTTGATAAACAATTTAGAGACAGAAAACCACTATGTATGCTTTCACATATTGTAAGTGTTCTTAAATCCTTCAACATTCGTTTTTCTATTTACTAGTATTCAATTATTCAACTTTGTTGTTTGTGTTATCATGACCTAAGCTAATTCTTGTATACAGTTTCTTGTTTTTCCTTGCAAAATAATTTTTCATCTTATGGTTCATGTGAACCCAATCCTAGTCCCCATTGGGACAAACACATTTACTTTTGCGATTAAGTATCAGGTTTTTTAATTTTGGTTCCAATTCAGATTCCTAAGTTTCAATTTTGACTATGTTCATTGATCCGGATTTAAACAGGAACGCAACAAATTACAGAGATAACCATAAACACAAAGATGCAACATAAATAATGCTTCATTTCATTAATGTAAAATAATGAAATATGCTTACAAACATAAATGGAAATAAACTAGCTAGGGCAATGGTAGCTTATCTTTGAGAAGAGATATGGCGACTACATGCATCTGAACTCAGTTACAATGAGGCTCGAAGGCCTATTTATTGTTGAGAAACAATGGAAAACCTTAAACATCCAAAAAACTAACCCTAGAAGATGAGGTGCCAAACTGTGGGCCTTGTTTGGGTAAATTGGTACATCAACTTCCCGGGGTCGTAACTTTGGCATACGATCTTCGTTTGACGCACACAATATCTCGTTAGGAAGACCTATCCAAGAACTACAAGCTTGGGAAGAGCAACATAGGTCCATGGAACTATGTTGCTCCCAGAGTTCCCAAAAAACATTGTTTAGGGCCTCAAAATGGCTCCAGAAGTTCAGGACCCAAAAAACTGCTAAAAATAGTAAATTGTGCCGCAAATAAGGAAACTGAAAAACTGACAGAGACAGTTGTGGGGGTCCATGGATAGGTGGGTGGCCACCAACATCCACCGGGATCATTCCTCCCCCCTTAGGAAGAAATGGTCCCCATTGTGTTGAGTTCCTCCATCTGCTGAACTTGGTCCCTAGTGAGCTATTCTGCAATCTCTGATGTGTCCAGTAATGGTGGGATGCATGGTCTACGACTGTCCACATTGAACATTTAGGGCAAGCGAAGGAATGGGAAAATGTTGTGCTCTAAAGAATTGTTTCCGATAGCCTTCGTAATGGTGTAAGGACCATGTCGGAGTGGTCAAAGCTTATAATGGGCTATTGTGATTTGAAAATGAGACCTTAAAACAATATTAAGGTATTACAGACTTATGTGCAGGAATGCCTATATTACTTAGCGCAACGGATCAAAAAGATTGCGAATAATATAGACAATGAGCAGTTAGAAAAACATAACAGGCACACACATCAACACAACAAATAATCAAGGAGTTCACCAGACTTCTTGGCTACGTCTCTTGGTCCAGCTTTTAGTGGTGACCTCTCTATTATGTCTTCAAGAGAAGATTATTACAAGTGTGAGCTCAAAATCGAGTCTCAACACAACAGTGACAAAACAACAGGGATTTACTTGAAATCCTCAAGTCTACAAGAGTACAAAGACTTTCCCTCTTACTCTCTGTCTCAGCAACTTCCTCCTCTGTCTCTGACATTGAGTGGCTTTTTAAGCCTATCGGTGCTTGATTGTTCATCTCCCCTTTTGGGCTCTCTAGCTCTCGGCCTCTGTTCGTTCAAATCCCCTCTGAGTGTTAAAAAATCATTGTAGAATGCCTTCAGGTATGGTGGCCACCTATTTTTAAACGGAAAGGACCATTGGTGCAGTTGAAATCGCCAAAAAGTCGTTTCTCTATTTACACAGAGAAATACACATAAAACGCTGAAAATTCTGACAAAACGCTTTCTATCGGACTTCAAATAATATTAAATCCACCTTATAATCCTATCATGTCTGCCTTATATCGCTATCACAAGTCACAATGCCCATATGGCAAGGATTTCTTTGTATTTCAGTTTATAATGAAAATACAAGAGATATATAGAATACACTGAAAATTCCGACAATTTTTTTTTATTAGAACTCAAATATATCAAATTGCATCTATAACCCTTTCGGGTCTGGCTTTATCACACATTTCATATCGCCCCTTTGTATTTGGTTCACCGCTCCCCTTCCCGATTTCCGATCGCCGATATCGACGTATCGCATATCGCGGGGTTGCGGGTCCATTGGTATCACCCCTTATATATGGTGGCGATGCAATATATCATAATCACATATCACATAGTCCTCGAGCCGCGGTTAGTCCTCCTTGTGTTTTTAGCGATGCAATGTTGCGAGTAAATCTAGACCATTGATCTGTGTGTTGATCCCTATCACGATTTTCATATGGCTGCCTCTAATATCTCCCACTGGTCTCCGCTGATTGCGATATGCTGATTAGATCTGGACTGTTGATTGGTCTGATCTGATGGCTCCTGTGCAGCCTTACTTCCACCTTTTCTTACCTCTATTTTCCGCCTTTCTTTCACTGTTTTCCATTGTGATAGTGTTTCCGATAGTTAAGTATATGAAGACTTAGAGGTTTTTAGGATCAATTTTGGATCATCTTGTAAGGCGTTCTTTTTGTAGATGCAACCAGACTTTGTTGGCCACTTGAAAATTGTGTATTACCCTTGTGGGTGAGGAGAAGACGTTCATTTGTTCTATCTTGACCATATCCCTCTATTGTTGTTGCTGCTTGGAGGAACCCTTCGCAGGGGTCATGGATGTGACCACGATCTTCCCCTTACTTTCAAAGCGAACCAAACAGAAAATGAATTTCCTAGCCTGGGAGACGATCTTGCTGCATTTCTTAGCAAAGATCAAAGAGGTGGCGATGGGTGGGGCTACCTCCTGTATCCTGTATAATGAATTACCTAAAGTAATAATAACAACTTGAGGCCTTGACTCATACACAACATGTCGCCTTCATAAGTATGTCTGGCCTAATAGTACATCACAAACATCCTGAGGTGCAACATCACACAATACCTTGTCTGTGAAGGGCTTGATGCTATAGGGAAGGTAGCACTGCTGGAAAACTTGGAGATCTCATCCTTCGTGAAGCTACCTGATACTATGCGGTTGTGGGTGTGGTGTAGTCAGTAGGCCCAACCACTTCACAATGTTTGCTGAAATGAGATTCTTTTGGCTGCCACTGTCGACAATGAATTGCAGTGGCAAACCCTTCACCCATATCTGTGAGTGTAAAAGACACTCCTCCTCCTTTGGGTATTCAGGATCATTCTTCTGGATCTTGCCAGTTGCAACAATGACTTTGGGCTCTACATCAATGATATGCTTTCCTTTGTCATTCCCCTTGTCGGGTTCAGCCTCAGGGTCAGAGCATGCATCTGATTTTGAAGCCTTCAACTCGGCCACCAGAGACTGCTTGGTCTGACATTCACTTGTGTTGTGAGTGGGGGCTCTTGTGGAACTCACACCACTTTCTTGTGTCCTTCTTCGACTTCGTGGTGTTGTTCTTTTCTTGCGGTTTCGATGGGTTGTCTTCAGTCACCCCGCCTTGTCTTTGTCCTTTGGTCATGATTTGCAGATCTAAAGTCTCACTTCTTCTGTTTAAGCTTCTTCTTGATCTTGACATCTTATCGGTATGTCGTCTCGAGCAAGGATATGTTCAAGAACTCCATCTCTTTCTGGATGTATCTGTGTAGGCAGCCACGGTATTTGAGTACCAAATGCAGCTCAAAGTCCTTGATACCCAACTATGTGTGAAGGGTACGAAAAATGTTTGTGAACTCCGGTACATCTTGGTCCCTTCCCTACCATAGCATGGTCCACTTTATGTATTTGTCCTCATAGCTTTTGACAGGGTAGTATTGCTCCTTGATGGCATCCTGGAATGCATTCAAAGTGGGTGCAGTTGAAAATAATGAGCCCGTACTTTCATCCTTATGCTCGCAGTAGGTTTCCCACGAGTCCTTAAAGTGGGAGGCTGCTTTGAGAAGAGCGAAAATAATCTTTTCTCAATTGGAAAAATCATGAACAAAAAATACCCTTCTAGCATATTTAACAATTTATCTACGACATTTGCGTCTATTTGACCCTCGAAGATGGGGATTTCAAAATTAACTTGTACCTTAAATGATGTGGCATTTCCAGAGTATCTGTTGGAAGCCGATATGTTGCCTCTGGGTAGTCGCTGACAGATCTGGGCAAAGCTATCTATCATCGCATTCCTTTACTGCTCGAGGGCTTCTTCGAGCAAGATTTTGATAGGATTTCCTGCCCCCTCACCTTTCTTTTCATCCATCGTGGGAGGTCGTCAAGATTGGCGAGGCTAGTCTTGCAAAGGTTTGACTAGTTCAAGCCCTAACTCCTTATATCCTAACCTTGTTGGGGACATGCAAAGAAAAACAGAGAAAAAGAACTGCTCTGATACCACTAATATGGATTTAAATAGGAATGCAACAAATTACAGGGATAACCATAAACACAAAGATACAGTGGAAATAATGCTTCATTTCATTAGTGTAAAATACTGAAATATGCTTACAAATAGAAATAGAAATAAACCAGCTAGGGCGATGGTAGCTTATCTCTGAGAAGAGATGTGGTGGCTGCATGCCTCTAAACTAAATTACAATGAGACTCAAAGGCCTATTTATTGTTGAGAAATAATGGAAAACCTTAAACATCCAAAAACCTAACCCTAGAAGATGAAACACCAAATTGTGGGACCTGTTTGGATAAATTGGTACATCAACTTCCTGGGGTCATAACTTTGGCATACGATCTATGTTTTACGCGCACAATATCTCGTTCAAAAGATCTATCCAAGAACTACAACTTCGGAAAGAGCAACATCGATCCATATACCCATGTTGCTCCCAGATTTCTCAAAAATCGTTGTTTAGGGCCTCAAAATGGCTCCAGAAGTTCAGGACCCAAAAAACTGCTAAAAATAGTAAATTGTGCCGCAAATAAGGAAACTAAAAAATTGGCAAAGACAGTTGTGGGGGTCCATGTGGGATAGGTGGGTTGCCACCACTATCCACCTAGATCATTCGCCAATTTTGTGAAGAATGCCGACATAATGTTTTGAATATGATCTTTGTATATATTTGAATTATATCTATGATGATTGGCATTTGAATATGCATATATTTCTTGTTATTGTAATTATGTTTCTTACTATTCAAGACTTCTTAAGCACAAAGGTTGATCACTGTGTTCCAATTCTATGATAATTTTTTGTATAATTTTTCAAGAAATGCTTTGAACTTTTATATATTATATTTTATGCTCTCTTATTGATTAAAATGAAAATGAACATTTAACATCTCTCAAGAATACGATACTAATGCCATAAATATGTATGTGTTTTAATATTTTAAAGTTCGAAAGATGTTAGATGTTTAGTATTGAGTTAATTTGATTGTGCAAAGTATGAAAGTGCTGAGGAAGATTTCATTGTGCTTCCTCTGTGTTTGGTCAATTTAGTGTTCCTAAATTGATGTCATTAATTGTCAACCCGGGGCTCATAAGCTGATGAAGTGAAGGTGTACTATATGTACTTAAGAAACCTCTTAAAGCTTTTTGTCGTTTGGGTGTTGTTTGTGGTTAATTTATCTTCCTAAGATGGAGTGATGTATTTATAAACAGATGAGTGATGGTGTGTGTAAGGTGAATTCTAGATGAGTGAAGGTGTGTGATTAGTGGTTTCTAACTACTTACTGAAAAGGAAAAAAACTTGAAGGAAATAAATGAATTAAAATGAACTGAAAGCAAAGAACCACTTTCTAATGGCATTAGACACTATTCATGCTGCTGCAAATAAAAGGTAAGAAAATCACTTAAAAGACCAATGATAATGTTTATCTATTCCTAACTCTCTGCCTCTAACACATAGTACTGTGTAAGACACGATTAGGAAGTAGCTAAAGATAAGTCTAAGAAATGATAAAAAAAATGAGAAAAATCTACTTTAAAGACTAGTTATAATGTTTTTCTCTTTCTAATTCTCTGCCTCTAACACATAGTACTGTGTAAAGCACGATTAGAAAGTAGTTAAAGATTAGTCTAAAAAGTACCCAAAGCCGACTGCAAGTTATTAGTATTCTGATCTCTAAAAGATAGACAATTTATAATAAAGAGACCATTCATATGTTAGCAGACAGATTTGAGAAATAAAACTAAAATCAGCTATGAAAATAAAGTAAAGGCAGCAACTTTGAATCTGTCAACTGAAACTACCACTAGATATAAAGCAAATACATAACACACAATCAATCCCGGGTTAAAAACCTGCAAAAGAACAATGCTGATCAGCTTAAAATAAAGACTGGAAATGAAATAACACAAAGGTGAATTACGCTGTACATGTATCAAGAAAAAGAAATGCTGAATGAAAATAAGGAAATGCTGAACATAAAATACTGTACAAGGCTAACATGAAGGGGCCCTCCATTCATATAACCCAAGAAGACTCAAGGTATTGAAAACTTCAAAACAGCACTGCTTCTATTACTCCATGTGCAGAAAATTACAGTCAAGAGTGCTAGAACAGCACTATTAAAACAGAGTCTGGGAATGCACTAAAATTATAACAAGTTCATAAAACAAAGCAACTAAAAAGTAACATAAGCATATGCAGACACAAGTTTTTATAGGCATCTGAAAGATATCCTAATGCGTACAGCTAAAACTGAAAAATAAACTAACTGTCATGCGTAATTAAGGTTCAATAACACGTCATAAGCCTGCGTGGATGAGCTGGAGGTTCTTGGTCGTTATGGGCATTGAATCCAGAGTTGGATTATGTCCCCCACAACCTGCGTAACATGGACAAGTCACCGTTTGAACTGACGTGACCCAACAGCTTACGTATCACCGTTAAGCTGCCTTTGTTGACCGTAACTTGACCCTTGTTGACCGGAGGCACAGATGACGTGGATGGCTGAACAAATAGCACAGGAACCTCGAACACCTTGATTCCTAAGTGCCCATGTGGCTCATTTGGCAAAATGACACGTGGAACCTTGAGATTAACAAAAAGGCTGCGGGATCATCAGATGGCTGCGGAATCAGCAGATGGCTGCGGAATGCCAGAAAGATGCAAAATCTAAAAAAACGTCAAAATCTAAACAAAACAGTCACACATTAGCAAAGCTCACTTGATCATGCTTAATGACATCTAATGTAATGATCTGGGTGGTTTTACATTGGAAATGAGGCAAAAGAGAGAGGTAAGTGATGAAAAACAGTAGGTAATAGTGGATGATGAGGTGTAAGTTAGAGGCTCTACACTAAGTAAACTTAGAAACTTCAACATGATATCAAAGCGTGATCACAAATCACAGGAGGACTAAAAGACATTAGCCGAGCGGAGCAATAGCAGCAGAAAACAATAGTTTCGAGGTGACATAAGTTGTTTCTAGCAACACAGAAGCCAAAGAGTGTGACGCAGAGCCAGCCAGAGCCACGCAGAAGAAGCCGGGAGCTGTGTAGAGCCTTAGAGAGGCCAGCGTTGCTAACGCAGAGGGCCAGAGGATAGACGCAGGGCATCCCAGGGTTGATGCAGACCCATCTAGGGTGATGTAGAGCAAGTGTGAGGCAGAGAGGGGCTGACGTAGTTCACAGAGAGGCAGTTGATGGAGTCTAGAAGGCTGCAGAAATATTGCAGAATGGAGCTGGTGAGGTAGTATTTTCAAAACAGTACCTGACAGAGCAGGGCCAAAGGAGTTTTTACCGAGGGTTTCTAGTCGAGGAACCTGGATCAGCAGTGTAGTTGCACAAGACAATCAGAGTAGGGGGCATCTCGACAAGCGGAAGAAGGATTTCTAGGAGGGGAATCAGGACTCAGAGAGAGTCCAGAAGAGAACTTCCAGACGGGAAGTAAAGACTCAGAGGAGTCGAATAGAGAACTTCTAGGAGGGAAGTAGAGGAGCGTCATGGCACTACATGGGGTAAGAGATCAGGGGAGACTGGACGAAGCATCGAACTTTGCAGTCTGAGAGGCTAGAATCTTATCAGTGCTCGAGAGGAATCATGTCAAGAACTTCGCCTTGAAGGTTATAGCTAATCCAGTCGACCCCAATGATAACGAAAAAAACGAAGAGGTGATGGCGAGGGCCAAGTGCATTATCCTTGACGGGGTCAAGGATCATGTGGTACCACATATAGCTGAGAAGGAAACGACAGTTGATATGTGGGAGACTCTCAAGAACCTGTACTAGCATACTTCTATGTAGAGAAGAATGCTGCTTGAGAACTAGATGAGGTTGTATCAGATGAAGAAGGGTCAATCGATTGACACCTTCCTCGGAGGACTGAATGACATCCAAGACCAGTTGACTGCTATAGGAGAGACACCGGATCAGGAGCTTATGGTGAGGACAACCCTAAATATTGTCTCAGAAGATTGGGAAGTGTTTGTCCAGAGTATCGTGGGAAGAGGGACTCTCCCACCTTGGGATGAGATGTGGGCAGGTTTTCGCCGGGAAGAGATCAAACCACAGTCGAAGACATGTAGCAACAGCAGAAGGATCAAGGTCAAACAGGAGGAGGAGGATGTGGCCCTAGCATCTGAGGGAAAGCAAGAGAAGCGGAAGAAGAAAGATCTCTCCAAGATCAAGTGCTTCCATTGTGGGGAGATGGGTCATTATGCGACCCAGTGCCTAAGGAAGAAGAGTAAGGGAGAATCTTTCGAGACTAAGGCAGCGCCAACATGAGCAGAGTTTTCACAGATGATGAGTGTGCCATGAGTGCACACACGCCACTTGAGCGGAAGTAGGGAGACATTGAGCTGTAGTCAGGCGGACTACAAGTGATGAGGGGCAGGATTCTTGAGGTACCCAGACTCTTGGATTAGACCTCGCTATGGGAGCCCTGACGAGGAGTAGCAAGACTGGCTGTGTGGGTAGAGATGGATGCGGATGGAGTGGCAGAGAGAGCTACAGTGCAGGAGTCTTGAGACAGTGCAGAGCTAACAGGCTGCAGCAGTGCGAGAGGCACAAGAGTGTTGCACCAATGCA
Source organism: Pinus taeda (assembly GCA_000404065.3). NCBI lineage: Eukaryota > Viridiplantae > Streptophyta > Pinopsida > Pinales > Pinaceae > Pinus > Pinus taeda. The sequence goes on along the minus strand of APFE030008282.1, from coordinate 60,175 downwards.
GGAAGGCACAGAGGTGTGCAACGGTGCGGATGCAGGGAGTTGTTGCAGTAGCACAAAGGTCATAGATAGTGAGCACTTGTCAGCGGCACAGGGAGCTTCAACATCAATGGGTGTTTCTAGCCCAACAAGGAGGTCAGTTGGGAGATTAGTTACTTACTTCTTAGTAACTAAGTTGCAGTGCAACAGTGGGCAGCACGATGCAGCATGATGAGAGGAGGTGCAGTGTGGATGCAGTACTGGGAGAAAGGACCAACAACAACATGGATGTAGAGGGAGTTATCGTACAGATGCAACAGTGGCAGTGGCAGAACCATGGGCAATAGTACAGGAGGCAGCAACGTAGAGGATGTTGGGCAGGAAGGCCTAGCACCAACACAGGTACCGATGCCGGATGATAAAAATAATACTTAGTGAGGAGTATTGTTAGAGCACAGTCCTCGCTAAGAGGGAGTGTTGATTTGGGGTAGCATCGGATGTGCTTTAGCCACAAAATTTGGTGGAGAGGTTGGGGCACATGAGATCTCCAATATCCAAAAAGGGTTTGGGCAGATTCTAAACAGATCAGGAGATATTAAAATAATTAATATTTTTAATGGAGTCCCTAAGTCTAAATTTAGGTAAATAAAATATTAATGTGTATTAATATGAATCTGTGTTAGAATGGTCCGAAAGACATGGATCAAGCCAGATCTAATCTTAGCCATTGATTAGGGACTTAATCTCGGCCGTTGAAGATGTCAACAAGAAAAGTATAAGAGGAGGCTTGAGGGTCATTTGGAGAATACATACACCAGAGTGATTAGTCATTCTATTCTCTAGAGCGGGGTTTGTTAAGAGAGATAGAATTAGTGATCGAGGGAGAAGTTGAGGGGCATTGAGTACAAAGAAACAGAGAAGGCAGAGAGTGTGTCAGGAGAGCAGCGCAACAGCAAAAGAGAGTGACGTAGAGGCAGCAAGGGCTCACGCAGGGCCATGCAGAGGCAGCCAAGTGCTGTGCAGAGCACCAGAGGGGCCAGCATAACTGACGCAGAGGCTCCAAGAGCTGACGCAGGGCCTCCTGGGGCTGACGCAGGCCAAGGAAGGCTAATGCAAACCTAGCGCTGGGCTAGGAGAGGCTGACACAGTCCAGATTGGGTAGACGCTGGGGTTGTAGAGCAGTTTTGTGCTAAGGAGCTGCCAAAAGGATTTTACGGGGTTTCAGCCAAGAGATTTCTCTCAAATTGTGAGGTATAGCTGCTAAGGGAATTCTTTGTTGGGTAGGCCAGTTTCGGCACCCAAATTGCACTCTGATATTGCTTAATAAGAAAACCCTTAGATAGCTACACCAGTTTTCCCGCATTGGGTTTTTTCGGGGACATTGGTCCAAAAATAATGGTATCCTGTGGTGTGTTTGTTCTTGTTTCTTTTAGTTGTTGATCTGTAATATGTTGAGAATGCACTGGTGTTTATTTTTAGTATTTACTTTGTAAATAACTTGTTAAAGAAAAATAACAACTAGGTAGGAATAAATCAGAAAAAGTGCATGAAGGGTTTCTAAACTAAGTAAACTTAGAAACTTCAACACAATGTAAATACTGAAAATAAACACTAGTGCATGCTCAACATATTACATATAATCAACTGAAGGAAACAAGAACAAGCACACAAAATGACATCGTTATTTTTGGACCAATGTCCCCGGAAAAATCCAATGTGGGAAAACGGTGCAACTATCTGAGGGTTTTATTAAGCAATTTCATAGTACGATTTGGGTGCCAAATTAGGCTTACCTAATAGAGCATTTCCTTGGTAGTAGTACCTCTCAGTCTGAGACAAATGTCTTGGCTGAAACCACGGATAAACCTTCCGGCAGCTCCTCAGCTCCAATCTGCCCCAAAAACCCCAATGTCTGCCTTTCTGGATTGTGTCAGCCTCAGGAGGCCCTGCGTCAGCAACGCTGACCTCTCTAAAGCACTGCGCAGCTCCTGGCTGCCTCTACATGTCCTTGCGTGAGCCCTGGCTGCTACTGCATCACTCTCTCTGGCTCTTGTGCTGATCTCCCGACACTATCTCTGCCTCTCTGTCTCTCTATACTCAATGCCTTTCAGCGGCAACTCCAATCACTGATTCTATCTCTCTTAGCAAACCCTGCTCTAGAGAATAGAATGGTTGATCATCTGGTGTATTCTCCAAGCGACCCTCAAGCCTCCTCTTATACTTTTCTCGTTGACATATCAACAACCGAGATTAAGTCCCTAATCAACGGCTAAGATTAGATTTGGCTTGATCCATGTTTTTTGGACCATTCTAACACAATTTTATATTAATCCCCATTAATATTTTAATTTCCTTAAGTTTAGACTTAGGGACTCCATTAAAAATATTAATTATTTTAATATCTCCTAAACTATTTAGAATCTGCTCAAACCCTTTCTGGGTATTGGAAATCTCATGTGCCCCAACCTCTCCACCAAATTTCGTGGCTAGAGCACATCCGATGCTACCACAAATCAACACCTTAGACTGTTTGGTGTAAGAGTCCCAGCAGTGGGTTTTAAGGTAATGCCTTGACTGTGATGTCGCACAAAGGCAAGTAAGGTAACTTTGTCAATAGCAAGGGTGTGACTGATTCAGTGAGTCAAAGAATGAGTATGAGAGGTTCCAACACTTCAAAGGGAGAGAAAGGTGAAGGTGAGTTCCAGGTTGGAAGGGATCAGTCCCAACTCGGCTAGGAACACACAACACAAAGGACATGCACAACTTCTGGCAGAGCAGTCGACACAGATGCAGAAGTCCCAACATACAAGGTAAGAGAACACGAAAACACTCACGGATCAATTCGAGACGAGTGTGACGGTTGATATAACAAGGTTCAGAGAAAGTTCTGTCTGATGTTCGACAGAGTAGTCGACAAGGACAGTGACAACATTAACAACATATGCAACACATTAACAACAAGATCCATATAATTGCATACAAATCAGTTCATATACAAGTACGTAAGTTAAATGACATATATCATTAAGGCAACTGGAGCAGTCCAACTACAATAACAACAAATGCATGAAAATGTGTTGGCTTTTATTATATAAAGAAGTGTAAGTCACAATCATACAATACACCATGTAAACCTGCTAGCCCCATCAATGGAACGTTACAGCCACATCTGCCTGCTCTTCCAAAGAGATATACTAGCGCCATGCAGTGGAGAAGCCAAGTCGCGTTACAATATTGTCCAAGCCTTCTTCAAGATAGTCTTAGTAGAAGCTTCGCTGACCAAAAGCCTATACAATGAGTTATGAGGGGCTATTTATAGAAAAGGGTGGGGTGACCTTTGACATTCCCCTTTGTGATAATTCAACTACCCTCATGACTCTTCACCTACTCTATGATTGTTACATCCAATTGTTGACACTTCATTTACACTTGACACGACTCAACATTACAATGCACATGTAGTCATGTGAGACAACATGGCTTGAGCAAGTCTTGCAAGACATCGGTGACACTCAGTCTGTTGTGGTGAGACCAACTCTTTGACATGCTTGTGATGGTGAAGCTGGTGAGTTGATGCCAAGCTTGGTCGTCCGTGATGGTGTGCATGTACCTCATGGTGACATCTTGCTGAAGCGAACTCTTCCCTCCATTGCGACTGGTGCATTGGTTCGGCCCCTTCATCCAACTCATCTGCTAACATGCGCATGGTCTTCTTGGGTATGGTTGAACCGAGAACACACTGATGCATAGTGTCCGTGCCGATCTTCAAGTGTGTGCTAGTGGTCATGCACATCAACTTGCTGGTGAGCTCCAGTAATTCAACAATAATGCTGCAACTCCTGGGGCTTCCTTCTTTACTTTTATCAACCCGGTAGTTCGTAACAAACTTGGAAGCGACGGTGCTGTATGCACAAGTACTTGCTCTTACTGCAAGTTGTCACTTGATCAGCTGGCGCAAGTTCGCTAGGAGCTTAAGCCAACTTCTATGAGTTCCCAGAAGAAGCTTTAACTGCGATGAAAGAAAACTAACTCTAAAGGGGCTATTCTATTTGCAGAAAGAGAAGGAAAACTGAAATGTAACGCAAACCCTAGCAAACCCTAATTTACCTATTAACCTTACTTTTGCAAGAAAAGAGATAAAAACTGATGAAATGAGTGCCATTGACTGCTGAAAAGGTAAATTTCATTTATTCAAGCTACTTCTGAAAAGAAATGAGAAGAAAACATCTTTTTGTGCTTTTGAGTGTTTTTATGTGGAATTATTATGCTTGTGATTTATCTGGTTGCGATTGTGCAGAGGTTTGGTGGCAAAGGAAGATGGAGTTGGCTTTTGCAGAGGGTGAGGAAGGTGTGGAGAGGTCCTAAGAAGCCCCTAGTACCCTTCTGAAGACTTCCATAGTGATCGGACTTCGAAAAATCACTCTAGGAAATTCTATAGGAGGTTGCAGGGGATCTACAGGAGGATCTACAGGAGGAGGCCGAGAACTATTTTTAGAGTTTTGAAGGTGGAAAAAATGATGGGAAAGGGGAACTGAAGGCTAGATGAAGGTGTTGAGGTGTTTAGAACTTGTCAAGGAAGATCAGGGATGAATGTGATGGTTGGATTTGTTCGAATGGCAAGAAAGTAGCTTTATGGGAAAAAACGCAGAAATTAGGGCAGATTGGCGAAATGTTGCCAATGAGATGGGAAATCTATGAGAAGTGGGTTGGTGCTGGCTGTTTTATGGATGTATGGTGAGCTGAGGTGTCCTGCAAGATATCTACACATTTACTTATCAAAACTGAGCGGGAAAAAACTAGCTGTACTATGAAAACAGAAATATCACTTGTTAACCTAATTCCTGACCTAAAAACAGAAAATGCTAAACAGTAACCTGCGAACAGAAAAGCATGCAGAGAGATCTATGGTAAAAGAATAGGAAATGATCTATGCAACTAAATCTGAACCAATATCAATCTTTCCAAATCAAGTTATTACACTAGCAGTTGCATGGAAGAGCAAAAACTGTGTTTTTGGTGGCGGTAGAAGTGCCTTGACCTCAAATCATAGTCTCAGGAAGGGAGAAAGGAGATCAGGGTTTGTTGTTGGCCTTTTTGAATCTTATTTTGTCACTGCAGTAACCTACTTGAGCAACTGAAACACAAAACAACTATACTGACCATCAAAAGCAACCTAATCTAACAAAGTAAAATGAATCTATGCAACAGAAATTAACTCATGAATTGAAGCAAAAACATATAAGTACACAGTAGGAGGTGATGGGCAGCTTGGATTGGGCCCTAACCCAAGAGCTTCAGCCCTCTGAAAGAGATCAGTGCTGGTTCAAAAACTGTTTCATCTTCATTATAAAAAATAACAGCTACATTACATAAATTGTTCTAAAAAAGGAACTCGAAAATGAGCTAAACACAATGCTAAGTACGAAAATCTACTAATAACTGGCTAACCTACTGAGGCTCTAAGCCTCCTTATTTATACACATGGAGTCCTTCAACAGTCCTCCTAAAATCAAGGAACTTGGCCTCCTAGGACTGGAGATAAACAACAACCTTTCTTTTACTTGCTCGGCTGCTCCTTGGAATCATCAATGTGGACCTCTGTGCTCCGAGTTTCTGATGGAGGATTCGAGGAAAGGGGTCATAAATGAAGGAGACACCTCCCCTACAAATCCTCTTCCCTGTTTTCCTTGAGTTGTGGCTGCCATTTGCTCATAAATCCCTTGACTTTGTCCAAAATTGGCCAAAAAATCTGCATAAAACACACATTAGACTACATGGCAAAGTGACTAACCTAATTCACTCTATTAGCATAAATATATTAAAAAACATGCAATAAACTAATGAAAATGGTGGATTAAGTCGGAATAAGAGACAAAATGAGCCCATATAATTACCCATCTGGGGCTAATCATCACCCCCTACTGAATGGGTTGCTCATCCTCTGAGCAACTAATCTAACTCTTCATCCTTGATGGCTCTGACAGATGCCCTGACATCCCATGCCTCTAATGTGATATCTTCCTCTTTATCATGGAAACCTGCCTTCCTATCCACTTCCTCCCACTGTTTTTGTTCTTCTTCTTCTTTTACTCCTTCTAGCAGTCCTAGCAGCAGTGGAGGACTGAATTTAAGGCCAACCCAGTGGGCCTTCAAATTTTGCATTGAGTGCTTATACAGGGGCAATCTCTTCATGGCTTCCCTCATCCTGTTTGGGGAGTGATACTCCCTGATCCTTAGGCTCTGTGGCAAGGTATTCCACTTTCTCATGTAGGCATGAATGCAGTCATTTCCGAACAATCTCCATGTCCTTAAGTGAGCAATAGCTTGGGCTTGCTTATCAACATAGTCTGGGACAACTTGAGAATTAGTTGCAAGGTGTTGGTGGGCATAGATGAGAGCTAAGGGGTCTGCTGGTTCTGCTCTAATCATCAGGGTTTTGCTAAGCTCTTTTGCCATCATTTTCTGGATTTCCACTGCCCTTTTCTCTTCATGGCTCATCCAAGATGCCATAGCCATCAACTGCAAGTCTCTCAACGCAGCATTTGGTTCCCATAAGTTCATGTCAGTAAGTGCCATGTTGTGTAGGTAAAATTCTGCTGGCTTTGCTTTATCCTCAACTGAACCGTGATCACATAAATGCATGAATTGGCCATAATCCTGAAAAGGTATTGTGCCCCTCTGGGCCAGTGTCTTAATCTGAAATTGGAGCCAATGATCCTTGAGGAACTGCGTATGATTTGGCTGTCTGTCTGCACTGTAATGCATCCATTGCCGAACTGGCCATGCAGGCTAACTGGGCTTCCTTTTCCTATAGCTACCTTTTTAAAATCATCACTTCATTTTCTGCCTGGGATTCTTTTTCCTGTTGTTGTTTTATCAATGTCTCATTGTCTACCTGGGGTTCCTCTTCTTGTTGCTGTCTTTTTGCTACTTCACTGTCTGCCTGGGGTTCCTCTCCCTGTTGTTGTTTCTTTAAGATTGACAACTCATTTCCTCCTTGAGGTTCCCTCTCTTGCAACTGCGTCTTCAACATTTCATTTTCTGCTTCTAATTGAGCTCTTTTGATGTTTTCTGTATGCCTAACCATGCTCAATTCTCTGCCCATCTCTCTCAACCTGTTTTCCATGTGTCCAATGTCTACTACCCCTTTTGATTTTGCAATCTACATCCATGTATGGGTCTTGACTCTTTCCTTTTCCATCTTGAAGAAAAGAGGCACGACAAACTTTTGTGGGATGATCTTCCCATCTTCCGGAAGGTTGTAATAGGAGCCTAAGTTAGGCTGAGGTCCAGGCTCTGGTATCTCTTTTGCCTTGTCTTCCTCCTGCGTCTGTTCTTCTGCTTTCTTTTCAAGTTTTTCAGTCTCTTTGAGCTTTGCCAATGTCTCCTGTAGAGAGATCTGTGCCTCCTGTAGGACCGTTTTGGAGTCGATTAGTTTGATCCTTTCCTTCCAAGTAGAGGTCTTAGGATTTCCTCTCTCGTAAGTGATGGGGCTTTTGGAGGAAGATTCCTCCTTTGTTGCAATAGGTACATCCTCAATGATGATGGGCTCCTTTGAAGGTGGTTGAGGCTTCCCCATCTTGATTTTGGTGCTCTTTCGAGCTTTGAAGTACATAGATGGCCGTCTCTTCCTTTTCCCTTTTGGCTTGGCTAGAGTACTAAGTGCAGCAAGAATAGTTGCTGCTTCTCTTGCTAGTGTCTCAGGAGACACTTCTTCTTGCTGTGCGTCTTCCCTTCCATTTGCTGTGTTTCCTGTGTCTGTTGTCTCTGATTTTGTTTCTGCTATCTCTGGTGTTGTTTTCTCCTCTGCTTGCTGAGTTTTTGCCTTCCCTGTGGCAGCTTTTTTTTGAGCTGTCTTGGGTTTCTTCTTTTCAGTTCTTGTCCTCTTCTTTTTCTCTGCTGTTGTTTTCCTGTTTTCTGCTTTTGATGCTGCCTTCTTCTCTGCTTTAGGTTCATCCGTGGTGGTGTCATGTTTCTCCTCTCCTCTCTGTTTTTCCTCTTTTTCTTCTTCCAATTGAATGTTCTTTTCTTCTTCATGGGTTTCCTTCTCAGCTTCCTCTGTTTGTTCCTCCTTTTCACTTCCAGATGGACTAAGGTCATCAGTGAGAGTTTTTATGTCATCTTCTTTAGTCATGTTCCTGAAAATCTCCCAGGCTATGGGGATTGTGTAAATGTGGAGGGCATCCTCCACCAGTGATTTAATGAGCCCATGGTGAGCCAGCTGGTCTGGAACCCTTGCATTCAATTTGGTGCCACACTCCATCAAGGATTGGAGGAGAAAATATGGAAGACTGAGTTTTCTAGATGCAGGGAGGTCCATTACATATCTTAGTTCATCAACAGTTTGAAATGATAACCATAAACGATGTTGTATCTTCCTTCACAGGAGATATACTTCATGATTGGATAGCTGACCTCACCCCATGGATAAGGTATACTTGTCCTTCTGATCCCATTCTTATCCTCCACAGGATGTTCATCAGGCTGGAAAAAGGTCCTCTTAGCAACCTATCCTAGTGGTTTTTCTTCTTTGCTCCAGGGGAGCCGAAGTGGGAGACTTGTAATTCTGTTGATGAATTCTGGTGTAAGTTCTACGGTTAGACCCCTGAAACTGACTGTAGCATGGGTTTTTGAGTGGGGTCTTAAAGACAATAAAAATTCTTCTGTGACTTCCTCATCATACCTATGAAATTTTTCAAAGAAAGGCATCCAATTCGCCCTGGTAAAGAGGGCTACCACTTCTGGGTGTTCATGCAGTTTGGTGGAATTCAGAGGCTCCTTCCTCATAAAACCCTTGTCATGTTGTTTAGAGACTGCTGGAATGCTTTAGGTGAGGAAGAAGGCAACAAATTTTCAAACCTGAAAACAGAGAAACAACTGAGGTTTTCTTTTTGGAACCAGAGAGAATTTTTCGTGTTCTTCCTTTTTAACAAAAGTAATTTGCAATTTTCCTTCCCTTCAAACTTTGTTCTCAAACTTAATTTACTTCTCGGTCTGTTTGAGGGAAACAATATCTTTTTAAAAATAGAGAGTATACAAGACCGTGTTTTTTCTTTTCACAAAGTAAGCAGACCACCCAATGCAAATTCACTATTTTATAGGCTTAATTTCCTATGGTTGCATCCTTTCTTTACACAACAGAATACCACGGAGGAGAAAGAGACAAAATTTCGGCTCAGAGAGTAAATGGAGAAACTGTATATATTTCTAAAAAACATAGGCAGACTTCTATTCTCACTTTTCCTTTCTTTTTAACTCAGTACTTCGCTTCACATCCACCACCTTTTGTAGATATATGAAATGCAGAGTGGGTTCTATTGGGCCTACCTTTTTGAGCTCGAATTCGGCATAAAAAATCCCGAATTTTCCTCTGCGATGCTGCTCACTGGCCCTCTTGTAGAAGGGCTCCCGTAGGACTGTGTTTTCTGCTCCTGTAGAGTGCGATAATGCTCCTGCAGAAGCCCGATAAGTAGAAGGGTTTTGAAACTGACAGAGAGCGATTGCTTCGAGGTTCTGAAGGTGGTAGGTAGGTTGTTGCAGTCAAGAGCACGACAATGCAAATGAAAGCAAAGGTGATGAAGGCGTCGATTGCAGTTTACTTAAACTTACGGGAGCTTACGAGCATGTTCTGCGGTGACGAGGTGAGGTTGCAGGAAGGGTACGTTGCCTTCATTCAGACTGTTGGTCCCTACTCCAGTGCCATTATGATACTTCATGCCGCCTGCTCGCAATCCCTTCCATCAGTCTCGTTATACGCCACCACCACTATCTGTTTTGAGTTTTTCTTCCCGAGTTGACTGAACACGTGCCGATTTCACCCACTGAATGTTGTTTGAATTGGATGAGGCACTGTTTGAATTGGACGAGGGGTTTTGTTTGAACTGGACGAGGGTGGCAATCAGCTGGCCACCGATTTCGTTTAATCGCGACCATCTCAATGGTTCATGCAGTTTCTAAATTATACTCATGCAACAGAGGAACGGGTTTCGTCACTTACCTCTTAGTCGCTACCGTACTGTTGCATGCTTAGATTTTGGCACTTTGTTCATGGATTGCTGTTGTTGTTGGCGCTCATGGCTTCTGAATTGGTGGCTTGGCTACTTCATGCTGGTGATCTTTGATCAGGACCGGTTTCTTGTGTGTTTTATCGTCTGTGGCTGCATTGACCCTGCCTCTGGAGCTCGATTTTTAAGGGGATTAGCTATTACAGGAATCTTTAGGATTTCCTGTAACTGCTTCTCCCTCTAAAACTTTGGTTGAGGCTTGAGCAGGGACTGGATAGATAGCTGAAGAAGGTTCTGAGGGAGAAGGAAAAGCAGCTGGCATGCACTAGGTAAGCATTAAGTTCAAGGTGCTACTCATTTATTCTTCATTTCAAAAAAAAAAAAAAAAGAAACAAGATTCTGTATTTTTTGTGCAGGGAGGAAAGAAGTGAGTGGAAATGCAGTGGTGCAAGTATGGAATGGAGAGTTAGGAGGATGAATGGTGGAAGTGAGGTCCATAGGCCTTCTGAACAAATTTATAGCCCTCTGATCTTTTTCTGAACTTGATTTCAAGCTCTTAGTGATTTCTATAAGAGCCTCTTGTAGAATGCACATAGCTTCCTGTAGGATGCATAATTTCCAGAATAAGTGAGATCAGAGACTGGGGAAAGACAATGGCGATGGAGAAATGATCTATCAGGGGTGTATTCAGCCTGGCCATGTTCCTTTTCCTTTGTGGCCTTCCTGCAATTTGCAAAGCATTCAAAAAAAGTTAATTTTCTGTTTCTGTTTTTTTCCTTTGAGACAGTTCGAGCGCCTCCAAGGGGAGGTTTTCACCCAAGGATCTTTTATTTTTTCTTTTCTGGTTTTTTCTTGTTTTGTTTTTTTTTAGGGTGTGGGTGGAGTGGAGGCAGAGACTTGCTCCACTACCAACACTGTTTTACTCAGATTCTCAATGAATTCTTGCTTGGAGAGGGGCTTCCTGTAGATCTTCAACCTATGCCCATTGATGAGCATGGGGATGGCTTTTTCATCTATGGTCCGGATTAGAACTGAACCATTGTCATTGCACTTTTCTACTATGTACGGTCCCAACCATCTTGTCCTCAGTTTGCTCTTGAAATCTTTATACCTTGAATCATACAACAACGCCCAATCCCCTTCCTGAAATTGTTTCTTTTTGAGGTGTCTGTCATGCCATATTTTCCTTTGAAGCTGGACTACCTTTGAGTGGAGAAGGGCCTGCAATCTCTGTTCATCCAATCCATTTAGCTAGAGTAACCTTTCCTTTTGTGCATGGCTGAGATCTAGGTCCAGCTGAGCCGCCATCATTAGTGTGTTATATTCAAATTCTATTGACAACAAAGCCTTTTTCCCATAGACCAACTCATAGGGTGTGAACCCTGTGGTAGTTTTCTAGGTGGTGTTATAGGCCCAGATGGCCTCAACCAATCGATCTACCCAATCCTTTCTGCTACTGCTCACTACCTTGGTCAAAATTCCTTCCAAAGCTTTGTTAGTGACTTCCACCTGTGCATTTGCTTGCGGATGATAAGGGGTGGATGTTCTGTGATTAATTTTGTGATGTGTGAGCAGGTCTTCAATTAGATTAGAGGTAAACTGAATCCCTTGATCCGTGACTAATTCTCTTGGACAACCAAACTTGTAGAAGATATTCTCTCTCAAAAACTCAACTACTTTTTCTTCTGTTGCTGCCTTGATCGCCTTTGTTTATGCCCATTTTGTCAGATAATCAGTGCACACAATGATGTAAGATTTCTGTTTTGAAGGAGGGTTGACAGGACCCACAAAGTCCATGGCTCACTTTTCAAATGGCTCGAAAGTCACTTGAGGTTGCAAGGGCATCTCATCCCTTGGAGTAGGTTTCCCCATCCTTTGACATCGGTCATATTGGCTGATATATCTCCTTACATCTTGATGAAGAGTGGGCCAATAGTAACCTACTTGTAGGATTTTGAAGGCAATCCTCTTTGTTGCAAAATGATCCCCACAGAATGTCAAAAACTTCCTCTTCCTTGACACATCTCCTCAAAACCTGATTTGGGTCAAGTTTGAAGAGATTGCCCCCAATCTAGGTGAAAGGGGCACTTTTTCTTACAATCTTGCTTTTCTCTTTTGAGGACAGGTGTGGCGGGAACTGTGCTGAAACCAAGTAATTTGCTATATCAGCAAACCATGGAGAGAGTACTAAGATAGCATATAGGTGTTCATCTGAAATTTGATCATCCACCATTCCTTCTTCACCTGCATGCAGATCTGTTCTAGACAAAAAATCAGCAACAACATTTTCCTTACTCGGCTTATCAACAATGGTTAATTCAGATTGCTGCAATAAAAGTAACCATCTAATAATACGAGCATTTACATCTGGTTTGTTCATTAAATACTTAATTGCAGCATGATCAGTTTGTACAAATGTTTGATAGTCGGTGATGTAGTGTCTGAACTTATTTAGGGAATGGGCTACAACTAGGAGCTCCTTTTCGGTTACCGTGTAGTTCAATTCTGCCTTGGACAAGTTTTTACTTACAAAATATATGGCATAAGGCAACTTCTCATCAATTTGCCCTAAGGCTGCTCCTATCGCTTTGTTCGAGGCATCTGTATGGATGTGGAAAGGTAGGGCCCAGTTTCGACCTCTCAAAATTGGGGCAGTCACTAGTTTACTTTTCAAGGTATCTAAAGCCTCTTGACAGTTGTCAGTCCATATGAACTCAGCATCTTTTCCCAAAATACCAAACAATGGAGAGGCTAGCTTACTAAAATCCTTAATGAATCTTCTATAATACCCCGCTAAACCTAGGAAACTTCGAACATCTCTTACTTTTTGAGGAGGTGGGACCCTTTGTATGATGGCAATTTTGTTGGAGTCCACCTGTAATCTTGCTGAAAAATTGCATGACTTAGCACGGTCCCTTCAGTCATCAGGAATTCACATTTTTCAGCACTGAGGGACAGGTTCATTTCAATACATTTGTTCAAAACCTTTCCCAGGTTAGATAAAGCTTCCTGGAAGTCAGAACCATAAGGGGTAAAGTCATCCATATAGATTTCCACTAAATCATGAACCAGTTCAGCAAATATACTCAATACTGCTCTCTGGAAAGTGGCAGGAGCATTGCACAACCCAAAAGGAAGGACTTGGTATGCAAAGGTGCCCCAAGGACAAGTGAAAGTAGTCTTATCTTGGTCTTACGGGCTGATTTGGATCTAGTTGTACCCGCTAAACCCATCTAGGAAGGAGAAGAACTTCGTCCCTGCTAGGCCACCTAACACTTGATCTATGAAAGGCAAAGGGAAATGGTCCTTCTTGGTGGCCTTGTTTAGTTCCCGATAATCGACACAGATTCTCCACTTCCCGTTTTTCTTTGGCACTAGCACCAAAGGAGAGACCCATTCGCTGTCAGAGGGTAGATGAATCCTTCATCCAGCAATTTTTGCAGTTCTTCTTTGACAATGTCCTTAAGGGCTGGATTCATCCTCCTTTGAGGCTGCTTGACTAGTTTGCAATCTTCCTTAATGTAAATGTGATGAGTACAGACTGAAGGGTGGACTCCCTTCATCTCCTTATAGCTCCAAGCAAAAGCATCCAAGTGGTTTCTCAATAAGCTACACAGTTCTTCTTCTTGAGAGGTGGATAGGGATGAGTTGATCTTCAAGGTTCTTTTTGCGCCGAATTCCACATTCTTAACTCGGAGAGAGGTCGGATCAGCCACACAGAGATCAACTAAAGGATTGGCTTGGGTTTCTTCCACCAACTCTTCTAATGGCAACACACTGGGAAGTGGATTCTGAATCAAGTTTTCAATGAGATCATCCTCGGTTTGTGGTCCCCCCGCATGGTAGCTTCTACTGCACACAGTGGTGCGGAATAGACTTCATCCTCATCTTCCCCCTCCAACCAGAGAGGTAAATCATGTTTTAACAAAGGTTGGGCAGGAGGATATAGGACTAGCTGCTTGGACATATGCTCATTCTTGATTGTCATGTTCCCTGCTCGACAACTGATGTAGGCATCTACAGTAGTCAACCAGGGTCTTCCCAAGATGAGAGGATACCCAGTAAGCTTTGCCTTTGGTTGGAGAACTAGGAAATCAGTAGGGTACTCCCAAGAATCGATGAAGACCATTACATCTTCCACAATCCCTTCATGGTTCACAGTGGAGCGGTTTGCTAACCGCAGTACTGTTGTGGTCTTTCTCAGGGAGCCCTGAAGGTTGAGCTTGAGCATAGTGTCCTTGGTCATCACATTAATGGCAGCCCCTAGATCAATCAGGGTATGGGGGATTACAGTGCCATTGATATGGACATCGACTACAGGACTTCCAGGCTCTAGATATTTTGGACAGATTACCTGCCCCAACATAAGATCAGAAAATTGTCTTATGACATTGATAGTTGGGGCATCTCTCTTGCGCCTGCCTGGGTGCTTGAAGTACTTCTCATTGATCTTTTTGTTGTATATAGGCACATCCTTTATGGCTTGGAGAAGTGGTATCTTTACACATAACTGTTTTAGTTCTTCCTAAAGTTCAGTTTCTTCTAGGGTCGGTTGTGTGGTTCCAGTTAATCTCTCAGGAAAGGGGGGAATGGCCTTTGGTTCACTTTCCTATTTTTCTTCCTCATCCTCCTTAGGGGGAGATTGGTTATCTGGGAGAACCTTCCCAGATCGTAGGTTAATCTCTTGAATCTCCACAGCATAGGTCGGACATGATGTTTCCCCACTATATACTTGCTGGGCCTGTCTGTTATTCCAGTTTAGGTTCGATTGAGCAGGGATTTGAGGTTGCCTTGGTGGAGCAGGAGGTAATGGTTGTGGTTGAGCAGGTGGTGGAGGCAAAAGAGTGGGAGGAGAGTTGTACTGGGGCCTCCACCCTTGATGAGGTGCATTCCACTGAGGCTGTGGCTGAGCATAAGAGTGGAACAAATGAACAACTGGTTGAACATGGTATTGGGATGGATATGACCAAGGAGGGGGCGTGGACCAGGAAGGATGAGCAAGGGGACCCCAAGAAGGCGTGGAAGTGGCTTGATTGGGGTTCTAATATGTCTGGGCTGTCCCTTGAATTCCCTGCTGGTAAGGTCTGGGCCCATGTGGCCTCCTTTGGTTCATGAAATAGAGTGGTTCAATGGCTCCTTCGGCCCCCTAGTATGCAGCTTTAAGTCCAGGCAATGAAGGGCACTAATTCGTAGAATGGTTTTCTTCACAGACTGAACACACTTCTATAGAGTTCAATGGACATTCGTTCCTAGGATGCCTTCTGGTGCACCTAGGACAAAAAATGGCCAAAGCCCTCTTAGCTTCCTCTTGTTTCCTTTTGATATGCAAGGTGTCCATTTGCATGGCAAGAGTCTGCCTCATCTCGCTCTTGAAATCTTCCAGCCGATTCTCAAATTCACTTCTAAGAGATGAATTGGATGAGGACGTACTGGCTAAAGGTTGACTTCCTCTACCTCTCTTTCTGGTTGCCCTAGAATGGTTTCTAAACATAGTCTTTATGTCATTATAAGGTAGTTAATAGATGTCTCCCCCAGCCAGCAAATGGAGGGTATCTAGAAGGTCTTCAGGGACTCCTCTGAGTAGGAGAAACTTCAGAGATTCAGGGTCAAGTGTGCACTTGGCCCTTTTATAACTGACTTGAAACCTTTCTTCATAGTCTTCTAAGGATTCATCACTTCCCATGGTCATTCGAAGGATTTCTTCCTTGGTATCCTTTGATCTATAGTAGTCCCATATTTATTGTTAAAGGCTTGCTGCATTTGAGCCCAAGTTGTGATGCTGTTTCTAGGTAACCCCATGAACCAGCGCAATGCTGCATCCTTGCGGGTAGAAGGAAACGGTTTCAACTTTTGCTCATTTTATGCATAGTCATAGGTTCGACAGAGAACAACAAATTCAAACAAGAAAGTATCAGGATTTTCGGTAGTCAATCCATGGAAGTGGGCTAAGGCTGAAGGACTTATGTTTTTCATTTTAGTGCCCCCATTGGTCTCTTGGATAGGAAAGGTACCCTCTACTCTCTCCCCATTTCCTCTAACGTTTCTGTTTTTAGCCATGGTCTCAGGAGGAATGGTTTCTTGCTCTTATTCTGCTATAGGATCTTTGTATATTTTTGGTGGTTCATCTATAGGTTCTTCTGGATCACTGCCACCGAAGAAGAGAGAAGGGTGACTTAGTGATGTGGTGGGGGGGTTGGGTAGGAATTTTCCTGAATTGTCTCTGTTTCTCCGAGACATGAAAGGAAATCTCTTTTTGGGTGATTTTTTGTTTTTTTTTGTTTTTTGCTTGTATCTGCAAAACTGAAATGGATTGAACAACAAATTGCAACTAACCGAAATGAACTTGCTAAAATGGAATTGCAGAATTGAAATGAAAGCGAGGAAATGACTAATCTACCTTGCTGGAATGGAAATTGCAGAATTGAAATGAAAGTAGGAAATGACTAATCTACTCTTGTTGAAATGGAAATTGCAGAATTGAAATGAAAGCAAGAAATGACTAATCTACTCTTGCTGAAATGGAAATTGCAGAATTGAAATGAAAGCAGGAAATGACTAATCTACTCTTATTGAAATGGAAATTGTAGAATTAAAATGAAAGCAGGAAAATGGGTAATCTACTTTTGCAAAAATGGAAATTGCAGAATTGAAATGAAAGTAGGAAATGCCTATTCTACTCTTGCACAATTGAAATCGCAGAATTGAAATGAAACAACTACTTTATTTTTGCTGAAATAAACTACTTAGCAGAATGTTGCAGTAGAAAATAGAAGAAAATCAGTGATCACAAAATACTTCGACGCTTCCTCGGCAACGACGCCAAAAAGAATGGTGAGCTCCAGTATTGCAGCAATAATGCTGCAACTCCTAGGGCTTCCTTCTTTACTTTTATCAACCCGGTAGTTCGTAACACACTAGGAAGCGATGATGTTGTATGCACAAGTACTAGCTCTCACTGCAGGCTGTCACTTGATTAGCTGGCGCAAGTTCACTAGGAGCTTAAGCCAACTTCTATGAGTTCTCAGAAGAAGCTCTAACTATGATGAAAGAAAACTAACTCTACAGGGGCTATTCTATTTGCAGAAGGATAAGGAAAACTGAAATGTAACGTAAACCCTAATTTACCTATTAACCCTACTTTTGCAAGAAAAGTAATGAAAATTGATGAAATGAGTGGCATTGACTACTAAAAAGGTAAATTGAATTTATTCAAGCTACTTCTGAAAAGAAATGAGAAGAAAACATTTTTTTGTGCTTTTGAGTGTTTTTATGTGGAATTATTATGCTTGTGATTTATCTGGTTGCGATTGTGCAGAGGTTTGGTGGCAAAGGAAGATGGAGTTGGCTTTTGCAGAGGGTGAGGAAGGTGTGGAGAGGTCCTAAGGAGCCCATAGTACCTTTTTGAAGACTTCCATAGCGATCGGACTTTGAAGAATCATTCACAAGAAATTCTACAGGAGGCTGCAGGGGATCTATAGGAGGATCTACAAGAGGAGGCCGAGAGCTATTTTTAGAGTTTTGAAGGTGGAAAAAATGATGGGAAAGGGGAACTGAAGGCTAGATGAAGGTGTTGAGGTGTCTAGAATTTGTCAAGGAAAATCAGGGACGAACGTGATGGTTGGATTTGTTCGAATGGCAAGAAAGCAACTTTATGGAAAAAAACGCAGAAATTAGGGCAGATTGGTGAAATGTTGCGAATGAGCTGGGAAATCTATGAGAAGTGGGCTGGTGCTGGTTGTTTTATGGATGTATGGTGAGCTGAGGTGTCCTGCAAGAGATATGCACATTTAAACCGAGTGGGAAAAAACTAGTTGTACTATGAAAACAAAAATATCACTCGTTAACCTAATTCCTGACCTAGAAACAGAAAATGTTGAACAGTAACCTGCGAACAGAAAAGCAAGTAGAGAGATCTATGGTAAAAGAATAGGAAATGATCTAAGCAACTGAATCTGAACCAATATCAATCTTTCCAAATCAAGTTATCACACTAGCAGTTGCATGGAAGAGCAAAAACTGTGTTTTTGGTGGCGGCAGAATTGTTTTGACCTCAAATCATAGTCCCAGGAAGGGAGAAAGGAGATCAGGGTCTGTAGTTGGCCTTTTTGAATTTTATTTTATCACTGCAGTAACCTACTTGAGCAACTAAAACACAAAACAACTATACTAACCATCAAAAGCAACCTAATCGAACAAAGTAAAATGAATCTATACAACAAAAATTAACTCATGAACTGAAGCAAAAACATATAAGTACACAGTAGGAGGTGTTGGGCAGCTTGGGTTGGGCCCTAATCCAAGAGCTTCAACCCTCTGAAAGAAATCAGTGCTAGCTCAAAAATTGTTTCATCTTCATTATCAACAATAGCAGTTACATTACATAAACTGTTCGAAAAAAAGAACTCGAAAATGAGCTGAACACAATGCTGCACCAAAGTGCGAAAATCTACTAATAATTGGCTAACCTACTGAGGCTCTAAGCCTCCTTATTTATACAAATGGAGTCCTTCAACAGTCCTCCTAAAATCAAGGAACTCGGCTTCCTAGGACTGGAGATAAACAACAATCCTTCTTTTACTTGCTCGGCTGCTCCTTGGAATCATCAATGTGGACCTCTGTGCTCCAAGTTACTAATGGAGGATTTGAGGAAAGGGGTCATAAATGAAGGAGACACCCCCTACAAATCCTCTTCCCTGTTTTTTCGAGTTTTGGTTGCCATTTGCTCATAAATCCCTTGACTTTGTCCAAAATTGGCCAAAAATTCTGTATAAAACACACATTAGACTACATGGCAAAGTGATTAACCCAATTCACTCTATTAGCATAAATATATTCAAAAACATGCAATAAACTAATGAGAATGGTGGATTAAGTCGAAATAAGAGGCAGAATGAGCCCATATAATTACCCATTTCTGGGGCTCATCACTTGCCGAAGTGCATGTTGAGCCCCAGTTGGACTTGCTTCTTGTCTTCGCCTTGGTGAGTGTGTTGAATGGGTTGGATTGCATGCATGCGCTCAAAGACACATTCATGTTGTTGGATCCTTTGCATGCGATCAGCAACACTGCTCACCATGTCTGCTCTGTGTCAGCCATTGGGATGGATCTTCAACTTGTACTAGTGCAGTTTCATCCGCGAGTGCATGTTGTGCCCATTGCTCTTCCTGTTCCTGTTGCAATTCATTGGACTGTCTGTGTAGCTTCATGTTCTTCCTGAGTTGTTGCTTCAGCACATGCAACTCCTTCTTTGTTCCATCTTCTGCCTTTGCGCGATCTTCATGCCGCACCGTCACTTCATAGCATGAGTCTCCAAAGTTGCTTTCTTTATCAATAGATTTGCTTGATCTTGCAACTTTGCTTCGCCTCTATGTTGTCAACAACCTTCCTCTTGCATTTGTTGCGTTCACTGCATTCGGTATGCTGCCTTCAGCTGCTATTCATGACGTTGCTCACTGTGATGCTACTGCTTGATGTGCTTGTCCATGAACAACTTGATGTCTTCATGAGTAGGTAAGCCCATGGACACTTGATCGACTGCATTCCCAAGTGTGCTCTGAACGGTGTCTTCGTCTTCGCTCTCTTGGAAACCATTGTACATGTACTGCTGAGAGGTAGATGAACACTGTGATACCTGGAGACATGGCAACACTCATAGCAAGCAATTGGTCAGTCGAAAACCAAATTGAACATGAGAACTCACTTGTAACATAACTGGGTGAATGATCATGAAGGTTGCAATTTTGGCTGGGAGATCGGGAGACTGACTGCACAAGGCACAGTCCACGCTGTTGAGAGACAAAGTGACCGTCGAAATTGTGAAATGCGCAATCTAGTTGGGCAGTTGGCTGCTAGGATTGTGCAATGCGCGATTCCAGATGGGAAAGACTGCTGGCCAAGGGACAAATTTGCGCGAATTTTTGGGCCAAGCAACCATTGACCTCTAGAAATGCGCAATTTAGTCCAGGAGGCCAGTGCTAGGCTAGAATGTGCAAATCTGGAGAGGAAGGTGAGCCTTCCTTCTCCAGATTGCGCAATGCAGCCTTGGTGAAGATAGAGCCCGAGCCAACGTTGGCCCTAATTGCTGACGGGCAACTCAAAGCAAGTCAATGATATGTATGGTGACACTAAGTGGTAGCAGAAGTGATAATCAGTGCATGCAAAACATGAATGGAAGATTGAGCAAACAGATCAACATGCATGTGGGTGAGGTCGTTTGCCGATTGGGAAAACGTCCGTGCAAAACAGTTTCATGCATGCGACATTAATGAGATAGCAACAAAAATTGAAACAGAGTTAGAACAAGCTAGTGTACATGTAACGACAACAAGTGTTCAAAGAAATCCAGCAAACAGTACTCATACAAGTGAAAACCCAAAAAGCGATAGAAATACAACACAAGGCATGGGAAGCGGGCTTACCCCAAAACCACTGAGCTGAATGTGCCGATTTCTCCTAGATGTGATGTGGTATGTCAGAGTTGCAAGGTTGATGTGAGGAATGAGCTCTGCAGTGTCCGGTTGATGAGTTTTAATAACATCGAGGTTGTGACGCACATGCCACAAATCTAGGGGAAGCGACACTTGGTGGGAGTTTTCTGAATTTCTCCTTACATGTAACCTCCAACTGCTAAACATAGATCCTTGAGACAAGGGATGCCTTTGCCTGTTTCCTTGGGAGAAACAACCTATCAATGCAAGTTTGGTTTGCTCGGTCCCGGAGGGAACTGGTAAACTCAGCTGCGCATGCAAGCGACTGCTCGACTGCTAGAGAAAAATGCGCATTTCGGACTGTAAGCTGGGCTGACTGCCCAAGGGGATTGCGCAATTTCTGGGCCCAACAGTTGACTGTTGCCCAAATTTCTACAAATCCTGGGCTGAACAACTTGTTGATGGGAAAAATTGCGCAAATCCTGCTGGGAGGGTTGGTTGGCAGGATTGTGCAATCCTAGAGACCAGTAGGCTGTCAGAGAGGATTACGCAATTCCTGGAGGGAAAGGCTAGTTGCCCTCCAGGAATGCGCAATTTTGAAGGGGAAGCTGCTCAACCTGCGGTTGGACCAATTCTGGGCGAGCAACCTGTGAAGGGAAAAGATCAAATTGTGATCAACAGGTTGCCTTTGGGCAAGAAAGACATTGAAGCTTGAGGATTTGACGAAGCAAGGCAAGCTGCTGTGAAGGTTGGTAGGGAGGCTCCAAAACAGGCTAAGGCAAAATTTTGGAGGGTGGTTGTAGCCGCTACAACACTTGGCGACACTGGTAGAACTCCAACTCTTTGAATGGACCTTGTTCGTGAAAAGCAAGTCTAACACCTCCGGAAGTATTGTTCAACTTTCAGCTCGTCTTGGCTTCACACTAGCTTGATTGTAAGGTGTAGCATCTGCCAGACTCTTGGTCGATTGACACATATTCCAAGTCAAGGCAACATGGTTGTTTCGATTGGGGTTGAGGGGTATATAGGTGCACAAGTAGTATAGTCGACAAAGTCTAAGATTCATCTTTGGTGTTGCTCCATTGCCAGCAGGCCTAGACAGTACCCCAGTGGAGTCACATAGGAACACAAGCATGCTAAGTCAGAGGACACATCCTACAAGGTCTCGTGTCCCGTATTTAACGTGCTGAACACGAAAAACACCTTAAAACATGCCGAAAACGTTTTTGAACGTGTCCTGGAAAACATAAAGCGTACTTTGTCATTTTCTTTCTGTCCTAGTAATGGAAAACAAGTTTTTTGAGTCTAAAAAACGTTGCCCTAACATTTTTTCTCCAATTGAATACGTACCCCATGAAATCAATAGCTTTAAAGCCCAAGTAATTATTTTTCGAGGTTCTTTTCCTATTTTTTCTCCGTTGTCATCGCTCTTTGTCGCTGTATAATCGCCGTGTGGAGCTAAGTCATCTCCTTGGAGCTGTTTGGTCGCTGGAAAGTTTGGCAACTTGGCAGCGTGTGTGAGATTCAGGTAAGTCGTAGACCATATGGCATAGACGCAATGAAAACTTAAGCGGCAAGCCCGTTAAAAATGCGTTTGATTTGTAACAATGACTAGCTGAGGGTCTGAGGCTATAATAAAATAAGATGTCCATTGTCACCGTTCTCTACACCCAGGATTTTCCCTCTTCTTTCGTATCTAGCAAACCAGTTCTAGTTAAACAATATATGTACAGTTGAGGGAAATTGTATATCTAGTTATGCGAGAAAATGTGGCTTCCCAAAGGGTTCTCCACAAGGCAGACTTTGCCCGAGAAGGTGTCCTCAGAAATTATGTAAACATAAAAGGAAACATCTGAGATTGCATATTGTATGGCTATGTATCACCTGCCTGATTACTACACTATTTCTCTCTCTATTTAAAATACCTTAACTATTATGGTGTCTTAATACCATTCCGTGTGCAGCTTACGTTGTCGAATTTCGGGGCCGGTATACAAATATAAATAACTCTACTCAGACACATTGTCATCTAATCAAATGTTACAATAATATAATAATGATTATGTTAGACGATTTTCAACCCACTAGGTTTTCATTCAAGCTATTAATTTTCTTTGGTTTTTGAAATCATATTTGTTCTGGTTACGATTATATCAAAAGAGATAGCATGCAGTGTACCTACTGCTTAAAAATTTAATATCAAAGTACATATCTATAAATTTATAATCTTTGTTTCATTATTGACCCCCAAAAACACAGTTGGATCTAAATCAAGACCAAGCATATCACATTCTAATTTCTAAATTCTGATTCAATTTATTTTTTTAAAATGAACTATGAACTTTGAAGTAATTATATTTTAATTTGATTAGATACGCTGCAGCCTGCAATTTAATATGGATCAAAAACTATATATATAAAACGTGTCCATCGTGTCCGGTTTCCGGATCCCTGCGTTTCGTATTGAATACTCATATTTACGTGTCCTCCGTGTCTCGTGTCCTCATGTCATGTGACTTAGCAAGCATGGCTCTGTTGCCAGCGAGCCTGGTCAATACCCTGGCAGAGTTACTTGCATCACCTCTCTGCGCTAGAAGCCTTTCTCTTCTTTCGCCTTATTCATTTTTAATTTTGAATTGAACGGAATTTTTTTGACTTTTCATTTTTTTTTCATTTTTCATTTTCACTATGCATAGCGCTTATTCATTTCAGAGGCGGAAGAGGGATCCCGACTTATTGAGAGCAGAAGAGGTTGTTCCTGTAGTGAAGTAGTTTATTGTATCTCTGATGTGCCTGTTAAGGTTTTCCCCCTCACCTTACTCTACTTGACTGAGCTGACAAGGGTTAACCCAAAAACAATCGACTAGAGAAGGTGACACTAGTTAGCGCGCAAGCATTGTGTTTACACCAAGGTTCACTTCGAACAATACGTGTTTTCCTTAAACATATCATGGACTAAGAGTAACAAGTTCATCATACAAAGGCAAGATGAAAGATAACCAAGTAGTGATCATTGTATAAACCCCATTGTACTTTACCCAACTCGTTTCATGAGTTACACATGGTTTCATGCAAACTAACCTACGAACAAAACAAGCAAACGAACTAACAACATAGCCAAGCAAAAGTAGAAGCAAAAATGAGAGCAAAGCAAACAAACAAACAAGCAAACAAGCATGAAAGCAAACAAGCATGCAAGCAAACAACTAAAAGCAAACACTACTCCTACTCCTATACTAACGGTGCATGGGCCTGATCACGTGAAGTGATACTTCCAATGCAGCCACCAGTGCATTGGTAGACCCATGTGGGTGAAGGCATTTGTGCAGACCAGCATACAAGAAAGATATAACAGTGAAGACAACGACGCTTCGTGTTTGAAAGTGCCCACGGGACATAAGTGAGTGCATGTGCATGACGAACAGTCCGTGGAATGATCATGGTGTTGTGTGACACTACGTGCAACTTTGAAGCAAAAGCACACTCTTGACTGAGATATGCAAGCAAATGAAAGAAACAAGGACAACTTACGTTGCGAACGAGTGCTTGCAATGTAAGACTCTTCCAATGCATGAGCAATGGGATTGTGTAGTTCGAGTGGAGGAGGTGTGATCTGTGTGTGAGATGGATCTTCAATGCAGACAGACAAGTGATGAGGAGCCTTGGGTGATTGAACAGTTTCATGATCAGAAGTGAGACTAACCCCAAGAGAGCGAGGGCCTAACATAACCATCAACTCGGGCTGAAGTGCCTCTACAGTCTTGGGTGTCTCAATTTCATCATTAGGTAGATCATCATAAATCGGTGGCTTCAAAAGATCAACTGCAATAGATTCATGATCGTAATCAAAATTGGAAGCAAATCGATCACGACCGCCATGATCAGAAAAATCAATGAATTCTTCGGCAGCCTCATGATTAGATGAATCAAACAGAGGGCTAGATGAAAAGCAAACGAACTCATCCTCTGTATTTCCGAAAAAAACAGATGAAGGATTAAGTGGATCTTCAATGAATAACTTATCCTCTCTGTTGTCGAATGATGGACTAGCGTCCGATGAGTCCTGCGAGTGCTCAAAAATGGGTGCATCCGTGGATGAAGACACACATGCAAAATCATGGATGGCAGGTTCACCAAAGAAGCTAGGAAAGAACGGAGGGGGCTTAGACTAAAGGGAGTCATTCTTTGTCGAGGGTTGATGTTCAAGCTCCCACTCATACTCTTCAAGAATGACAACGCATGTTGGTTGTGCAACACCAACTCTGTTAATGGGTTGTTCCTCGTTCACAACAAGTGAAGAGTCCGGAATGGACGAACACAAGACAACATCATCCGGAGGAACACTTGAGTGCAAAGACAAAGGTCGAAGAAAAGAATGCATATGGGAATTCGAAGGACTCACAACCAATTCTGCTTGAAAATTGAGTGCAGTGATGTTGGGAGGGTGTGAAGGGTGAATAGATGTGCGAACATGATCCTCAGCATCACTGGGCGATGGTGGAACTATTGAATGAGAGGGAGGTGGACAGTCCATTGAGACAGTGCCTGCTCCCACATGGGATTGTGCAGTTCCACCAACGAAGAAGGTTGAGCGAGGCTTGACATCAAGCTTCCGCTTGGGAACTGGTGCCAACGATAAGCGAACTTCATCTAGCTCCTCGGAGCTTGAAACTGCAAATCACGGAAGCGCTGCCAAAAATCAATAATGGATTCATGCATAGCCTTTTGTTGTTGTAAAAGTTTCTGGTCAAGATGGTTTGGATCAAAATGATGGAATGTGTCTTCAATAAGATCACATAAGTGCTCACATGAGTGCATAGTGTCAGCCAGTAGGCTGAGCACCCAACGAAATGGGGATTCGCGAAGTGTGAATGCAAGCAGTAGACCAACTTGTTAGTCAGTAAACTCATGTTCCTCATTAATCATGGAAAGGAAGTTATGTAAGTGCTCAAGCCAGGCCACTTCGCCCACACCATCATACGTGTGAGTGGACAAGAGATTGAAAAGCTTCCCCGAGATGGAGACATCTTCACGATTCGAAAAACACCTTGGGGGAAGAAGAATGCAAGACTCCATGAAAGATATGTAAAGGTTCAAAACTGGATGTAAAGACACTGCTTGTCATCAGGCCTCCTAGCGCTAGAAATGTTGACGGTGCTGGACCCGCCAACATGTCAAGGGGATCTCCCCGGTAAGAAGTCCCAATTAGACCTCAGACCGTTTTATGTAGGAGTCCCAACAGTGGGTAGTAAGGTAATGCATTGACCGCGATGTTGCATAGAGGCAAGTAAGATAACTCTGTCAGTAGCAAGGGTGTGACTGATGTGTGAGTCAAGGAATGAGTATGAGAGGTTCCAACACTTCAAAGGGAGTGAAAGGTGAAGGTGAGTTCCAGGTTGAAAGGGATCAGTCCCAATTTGGCTAGGAACATACAACACAAAGGACATGCACAACATCTGGCAGAGCAGTTGACATGGATGTGGCAGTCCCAACTTACAAGGTAAGATAACACGAATAACTCTCACGGATCAGTCCAAGACGAGTGTGATGGTTGATATAACAACGTTCAGAGAAAGGTCTATTTGATGTCCCTCAGAGCAATCGATAGGGATAGTGACAACATTAACAACATATGCAACACATTAACAACAAGATTCATATAATTGCATACAAATCAGTTTATATACAAATACGTAAGTTAAACAACATATATCATTAAGGCAACTGGAGCAGTCCAACTACAATAACAACATATGCATGAAAATGTGCTGGCTTTTTATTATATAAAGAAGTGTAAGTCACAATCATACAATACACCATGTGAACCTGCTAGCCCCATCAGTGGAACATTACAGCCACATCTGCCTGCTCCTCCAAAGAGATATACTAGCTCTGTGTAGTGGAGAAGCCAAGGCGTGTTACAATATTGTCCAAGCCTTCTTCAAGATAGTCTTAGTAGAAGCTTGGTTGACCAAAAGCCTATACAATGAGTTATGAGGGGCTATTGATAGCAAAGGGTGGGGTGATCGTTGACATTCCCTTGTGTGACAGTTCAACTACTCTTATGACTCTTCACCTACTCTATGACTATTACATCCAACTGTTGACACTTTACTTACACTTGACATGTCTCAACATTACAATGCACATGTATTCATGTGAGACAACATGGCTTGAGCAAGCCTTGCAAGACATCACTGACACTTGGTTCGCTGTGGTGAGACCAACTCTTTGACATGCTTGTGATGGTGAAGCTGGTGAGCTGATGCCAAGCTTGGTCGTCCGTGATGGTGACATCTTGCTGAAGCGAACTCTTGCCTCCATTGCAACCGGTGCATTGGTTCGGCCCCTTCATCCAACTCGTCTGCTAACATGTGCATGGTCTTCTTGGGTACGGTTGAACCGACAACACATTGATGCATAGTGTCCATGTCGATCTTCAAGTGTGTGCTGGTGGTCATGCGCATCAACTTGCCGAAGTGCATGTTCAACCCCAGTTGGACTTGCTTCTTGTCTTTGCCTTGGTGAGTGTGTTGAATGGGTTGGATTGCATGCGTGCGCTCAACAACATGCATGTTGTTGGATACTTTGCATGCGATCAACAACACTGCTCACCATGTTTGTTCTGTGTCAGCCACTGGGATGGATCCTCAACTTGTATTGGCGTAGTTTCATCCGTGAGTGCATGTTGCGCCCACTGTTGTTCCTGTTCTTGCTACAACTCATTGGACTGTCTGAGGAGCTTCATGTTCTTTTTGAGTTGCTGCTTCAACGCATGCAACTCCTATGTTCTATCTTCTGCCTACGCGTGATCTTCATGCCGCGCCATCACTTCATAGCCTGAGTCTCCAATGTTACTTTCATTATCAGTGGATCTGCTTGATCTTGTAACTTTGCTCCGCCTCTATGTTGTCAACAACCTTCCTCTTGCATTTTTTGCGTTCATTGCATTCGGTGTGCTGCCTTTAGCTGATGTTCATGATGCTGCTTGCTGTGATGCTTTTGCTTGATGTGCTTGTCCATGAACAACTTAATGTCTTCGTGAGTCGGTAAGCCCATGGACACTTGATCGACTGCATCTCCAAGTGTGCTCTGAACAATGTTTTCGTCTCTGTTTTCTTGGAAACCATTGTACCTGTACTGTTGAAAGGCAGATGAACACCTGTGATACCTGGAGACATGGCAACACTCATAGCAAGCAATTTGTCAGTCGAAAACCAAATTGAACATGAGAACTGCTTTGCAACATACTTGGGTGAATGATCATGAAGGTTGCGCAATTTCAGCCGGGAGGTCGGGAGACCGACTGCCAAGATTGCACAAGGCACAATTTGGGCTGCTGGGAGACTTACTAATTGCTGGAACTGCGAAATGCGCAATCCAGTTGGGCAGTTCGCTATTGGGATTGTGTAATGCGCAATTCCAGCTGGGAATGACTGCTGGCCCAGGGATAGATTTGCGCAAAGTTTTGGGCCAAGCAGCCACTAACCTCCAAAAATGCGCAATTCAGTCTAGGAGGCCAGTGCTGGGCAAGAATGCGCAAATCTGGAGAGGAAGGTGAGCCTTCCTTCTCCAGATTGCGCAATGCAGCCTTGGTGAAGGTAGAGCCCGGGCCAAGGTTAGCCTGACTCACCATGGGCAACTGAAAGCAAGTCGATGAAATGCATGGTGACACTAAGTGATAGTAGAAGTGATAATCAATGCATGCAAAACATGAATGGAAGATTGAGCAAAAAGATCAACATGCATGTGGGTGAGGTCGTTTGCCGGTTGGGCGAATGACCGTGCAAAACAATTTCATGCATGCGATAGCAACGAAAACTGAAACAGAGTTAGAACAAGATAGTGTACATGTAAACAACTACAAGCATTCAAAGAAATCAAACAAACAATACTCATACAAGCGAAAACTCAAAAAGCGACAGAAATGCAGCACAAGGCATGGGAAGCGGGCTTATCCCAAAACAACTGAGCTAAATGTGCCAACTACTCCTAGATGTGATGTGGGATGTTAGAGTTGTAAGGTTGATGTAAGGAATGAGCTCTGCAGCATCCGGTTGATGAGTTTTGATAACATCGAGGTTGTGACGCGCATGCGACAAATCTAGGGGAAGCGACACTTTGTAGGAGGTTTCTGAATTGCTCCTTGGATGTAATCTCCAAGTGCTAAACATAGATCCTTGAGACAAGGGATGCTTTTTTATGTTGCCTTGGGAGAAACAACCTATGCATGCAATTCTATTTTGCTCGGTCTCAGAGGGAATCGGTCAACTCAGCTGCACATGCAAGTGACTGCTCGATTGCTGGAGAAAAATGTGCATTCCTGACTGTAAGCTAGGCTGACTGCCCAAGGGGATTGTGCAATTTTTGGGCATAGCAGCTGGCTGTTGCTCAGATTTGTGCAAATCCTGGGCTGAACAAACTGTTAACGGGAAAAATTGCGCAAATCCTGTTGCGAGGGTTGGCTGGCAGGATTGCGCAATCTTGGAGCCCAGTAGGCTGTCAGAGAAGATTGCGCGATTCTTGGAGGGAAAGGCTGGTTTCCCTCTAGGAATGCGCAATTTTCAAGGGGAAGCTGCTCATCCTGCAGTTGGACCAAGTCTGGATGAGCAGCCTGTGAAGGGAAAAGATCAAACTGTGATCGACAGGCTGCCTTTGAGCAAGAAAGACACTAAAGCTTTTACGACTTGATGAAGCAAGGCAAGTTGCTGTGAAGGTTGGTAGGGAGGCTCCAAAACAGGCTAAGGCAAAATTTTGGAGGGTGGTTGTAGCCGCTACAACAGGTTCCATTAAAAAATATTAATTATTTTAATAAAATTGTTTCTGGGTAGAATTTCCCAAAACGCTTTCTGGGTTCTTTGAAATACATGTGCCCAAGCCCCCTGCAAACTTTGAGGCCTAGAGCACATCTGATGCTACCCCAAATCAACACTTATACTTTGATGTGTAATGTTTGGTGACTTATCATGATATATTCAACATAAATAACCTCTAGGAACATTCACCCGTTGATGCAATGCTTTAAAGGATCAAAATTTCCACAATTTCGCATAGAATAGCAAGGAATTTCATGCCTAGACAGGGAAAATCCCAGCAACATTCATGTGATATGATAAATATAAGAGTAGACATGGAAAAGAGATCACTTACATGTACAAAGGGTATATCCAATCAAACTAATCATGACAAGAATGAAGTTCCGAGATCAAGAGAATAGTATCCAAACATCAAAATTCATCCATGAAACCAAACTCATCCTCCAAAAGGGAATGCAAAATTTTCCGAGTTGCCAACATCTAGAGTTAGCATTGTTTCTGATGGATGGATAGATCCAGCGTGACACCCAATCATCAACTTCATGGTGTCTTCCTTGAATGGTCTAGTTTTCTTGAAAGCAGTGGATACACTTGGAGAATACAAGGATGCACAATTTATTGGCGAGTTATTTATTAAAGTTATTGAAGATGTAGGTGTTGATTCTTGTGTGCAAATCATTACAGATAATGCACCTGCTTGCAAGGCTGCTGGCATGATTGTGGAAGCTAAATATCCACAAGTGTTTTGGTCCTTGGACACCTTGCATTGTCCATTCATTGAACTTAGCACTGAAATCCATTGCTTCTAATGTGCTTTGGATTGGTAACATTATTGAGGATGCACGACATATCCGTAATTTTGTGCAAAATCATACAAATGCCCTCACTATCTACAAGGAGTACACCAATCTATCATTGTTGAAGATTGCTGATACATGGTTTGCCTCTTCATTCATGATGTTGAAGAGGTTGAGGGAGGTCAAGACCGCTCTTGGGTCCATGGGTTATTTCTGAGTTTTGGTCTTTTTGGAGAAAGACAGATCAGGTAGCCTCTAAAAGAGTGAAGGACACAGTGCTAGATGATGCTTGGTGGGAGAGGGTAGATCTAATTATTCGGATCATGGACCCTATCATTTATTTGCTTCGATTTGCAGATACAAACAAACCCATCCTAGGAGAGGTTTATGAGGGATGGGATTCCATGATTTAGTTTGTGAGGAGCATTATTCTACAAAGTGAGTGCCCTGAGTATGAGACATCACCAGAGGCCTTCTGTGATATTATACAGGATATTCTTGTCAGCAAATGGGACAAGAATTGTACACCTTTACATTGTTTGGCTCACTCATTGAACCCAAAATACTACAGCCATGAGTGGCTGAATGGTGGACCTTCCCGCAGATTCCCTCATCACATGGATGGTGAAATCTCACAGGGGAGGAAAGAGGCATTCAGGCGGGTTTTTCAGGATAGTGCATTACTTGATGAGGTGGAGGATGCCTTTGCAGAGTTTTCCACTGGCACTAGTCGATTTGCAGGATATGATGTGATTAGAGACAGGGGGGCTAAGAAGCCTTATTCTTGGTGGGCAAATCATAGGGCAACAAGCCCTTCTCTTCAACAGTTAGTCATGAGGCTCCTCTCTCAGGTGACTTCATCCTCTTGTTGCGAGAGGAATTGGAGCACATATGGGAATTTGTATAGTGTGAAGAAGAGTAGGCTTGAGTAGTCCAGGGCAGAGACAATTGTGTATGTGCACACCAACCTTCGTATTATTTACAGGCAGAGGGAAGAGTGGTTGAGGGGAAAGACAAAGATGTGGGATGTCTTTTCTGATGATATGGGTCTGGACAACATTGTCGAGTTGGCATTGGCCAACATGGATCTCAATGATCCAGTGCTAGAGCCTGTTAGAGTTGATGACTTAGAGGGGCCATCCTCCACACCAGCAGATGCAGAGGCGACTATGGATAGAGGGGAGGAGGAGGATGCAGAGGAGAGCAGTGGTGACCATGATGATGAGGACATTGATGCTGATTCTGATGATGACTCTGAGGATTGATGACTATCTATTGCCTTCAGGCTTGTATACCTGTAGTTGTTTTATATTTTCTATTTCTATTTGCCATTGGCATTGCACCAGCACTACCTATGTAACACATTTTGATTTGATGACTTAATGAGAAAACTACAATTGTCAGTGTCTTTACTTTACTATCTTGTAGTTGTAAGTTGTCTTTCGTTTAAGAATTATGAATCATGATTTATGTGACCACTGACAATGACATGTATTTGAATTTTCAATTTTGTATGTACTATGCATGCCATAGATGAAGATCTATGTTTGAAACCAATGAATTTGTATCATTAATTAGAATTTGTGTAAGAAATATCTAATTTTTAGTATATATATATATATATATATATTTTAATAAAATAATATATAACGAATCCTACGTGTCTTGTTCTGGGGGTCAACATGTCCGAATCCAACAGTCAATTCCCCGAATCCTACGAATCCCGAATCCCCGTGTCAGGTGACTTAGAGTGTGATTTATTTGATATTTTGCCGTAGTAGATAAATTGTTAAAGTAATTAACAATTAGAAAAATAAATTCTAGTTGTTGCAATAGGATTCCAATTTTAGGAATTCTCACATAATCAAGGACCCTATTAGGTGGTTTCAACCTTTAAAGGAGATGACATGTTCATGGTACATCCATTAGGTGGTACGTGGTTGTAATGTCCCAAATGAAATAAATTTGGAACAATCTCTTCACATAAAATTTATCATGCATTTAATAGAAGATTGCCATATAAAATTAAAGACAAACAGAGCACTGCTACCCATAACACACTTAACAAGAAAATTATCAGCTTTATTACATTAGATAAGTTGGGGTTTTACGTGCACATACAACCCATATAGCTAAGATGAAAAGCTGGCCTCAAATAGATCTACAATAATGCCGCAAATCGGCCTCCAAAACGAACTGAAAAAAGAAAAAAGAAAAAAGAGAAAAAACAAAAAACCTGCAACCTGTGAACCCCCAGTAGAAAAAAAACAAACCTGCAACCTGTGAACCCTAAATGGATCCACCAAGGGAAGAGATGGGTGCTCTCCCACTTTCATTGAATCACCCAAGGTTTTCCCTCATAGGGCTACTGTTGAAGTAGAAAACCACGTTCTCAAACCTCCCCACAAGAAGAAATCTCAAACCCAAGATATCCTCAAATGAACTGTTCTCCTCCTCTTTTATAAACCGTATGGATAGATCTCCAAGCCTCTAGAAGCATCTTATTTTATTATTATTCTAAAAGCTCCTCCATTGACTTTATCAAGTGACCTTTTAATTTTATTTTATTTCACTTAAGTCACTTTTGGCCATTTTTCTCCAATTAATTATTTTTTCTTAATTAAATGAATAATTAAAGTCATTTTTAACTAAAGAAAATGGCAAATTCCCCACCATACTCTCTTTGGCCATTGGAATTCTCTTCTCAGCATCCCATCCTGTAGATCTTCTCGTTCCAGTTCCAATGAGGTATTACACTGTGGTGTTCCATCAATTAATCTCCCTGGAATGCCACCTTGAGCATAATTAATTAAGATATGCCCAATAATAATGCTGATTTTTGAAAGTTGTCGGAATGCGACAGAACGAAAGGCAAACTATGCGGATGATGGAATATGCCAAGCGAATGCCATCAAATCCCATAAAAACTCCTCACAACTCCATCGGGACCCCTAATGACATAAACCTGCTCTTTTGACCTTGCCATCCTCTGCCCTGGAAATCCACCCTGGCTGTACTATGAAGAAGAATAAAAATGGGGACATGATAGTGGCAAATGATATAGTGATGGAACAAAGTGGGGATCAAGGGAAGTCCATACCTGGTATATGAGTGTCGGAGGGAGCAAATCGTGGTACATGAGTTACCCTGACCTTTGTTTTTCCACCCTTCTTCATATACCTTTTGTCTTTGCTTGATTTTTCTTCATAACTACTCGAGGTTCTAGGGGATGAGAGCATCATGTGTAGGATATAACAGCGAATACCCCCTTTTAAGGTGCGACATTTCATTGCCCACTAGGGGTTGGGACAATCATGGGTTCCTTAGTGTAGAGGGGGATCATCTAGGGCCCATAGAAAAACCTGGGTGATGGCCATAGATAAGGGATAGAACTCATATTTGGCTTTTGCCCACGTGCTAGATTTGTATGTGCCAACCATTTTTTGTATTTTGTGGTACATTTCCTGTTGAGAGTGGCCAAATTATGCTTTTTCTTTTCTTTAGCTGCATCAACCTCTAAGGCATCATTCCAGGCCCAACCTAAGGTGTGGACAAGGGGAGGGGGAGGCTAACCCTGTGTGGACCTGTATGGGATAAGAGATGAATGGGGCTAAAATGAGTGGAAGGGGGTGGATGTATATAGTGTCAGGAAGCGAGACCACTTAACCAAAATCGAGATTTCCCATGTAGTGCCAACCCTAAAGCTAATGGCCGTTAAAAGTGATCCCACAGGAATAGGATGCAAGGCTAACCACAAAATCAGGCAGTGGAGACAAGAGTATAGACCGTTCTGCCAAATCCCCCCACCAATCCATGTGAAAATTTCATTTATTGCAGCAACTGGATTATTCTTCTAACTGTAAATTTAATTATGCAATTTATGTGCTACGACAAACAATGAATAAATCACAATTGCAATTTTCACCATAAAAATACTGCGGAAAAATAAAATACTGGAAACTAAGAAATTTTAGCACACACATACAAATTTTGACACAGTTATTTTTGGACAATTGTCCTCGGAAAAACCCAATGCGGGAAAACCGGTGTAGCAGATGAGGGTTTTATTATTATTCTTTAGCAACAATTCTGAGTACAATAGTTTAGATGCTCTATTGGCAATCTAATCTGAGGAAAAATACTGGAAAAATTATTGTGAGAAATTTCTCTCACCCCACAGCTAATTTCGGTCTCCAAAATTACTTTCCTAGCCACACGCAAATCCTTCTCCGTCAACCTCTACGCAGTGCTTGCGCAGTTTCTCTGGGAATTTCGACCTTCCTTTTACTGCCTCTCCTGGAACTAGAACTATTCCTCTTTAAATGCTATTGACCTCCTCTACCACCTGCTACTCACCCACTGGCTCCATCTTCTCTGCTGAGCCTATGCTATTGAGAAAATTGAATTCCCTGGGCAACTAAGTATTTGCACTGGTATACTCTCCATCTATCCATCGACTTCTTATAATCTTCTGTTGGAACACCAACGACCAAGATTAAAACATAATCGATGGCCCATATTAGTTTCCAGTCGATCCGTGTGAGTTTCTAGATGATTCTCACCTTATCTCAATTAATACTGATTAATTAACCATATTCCCTAAGTTAGACTTAGGAAATATTTAAAAATCTGCTAATAATCTAATTGAGACACTTCTAGGTGGAATTTCCAGAAATTGATTTATGGGTTTTGGAGATCTTATGTATTCTAGCCTCCACCAAATTTTATGGCTAGAACACATTCGATGCTACAGAGACTAACACGCCCTCTTAGAGAGGATTATGTTCTCTCTCTATTGTTGCACATCCTGCCACAACACTTTGTCTCTATATCACCTTTGTCATGTTGTTGATGTCTGGCTAGTGCTTCTCACCAACTACTATGCAACTCTGATGCTGCATCTGTGTTACTGCTGACACTACCATACTATTACCAACACTGCATTTCCACTGCAACTCCATCTCATCTGTTGCTGTTGCAATTGCAACTTCTGCAATTGAGAAGCATCCAAAATAATTTGTCCCTACTACTGAAATGGGTTCTCCACCATACCCATATGTTCTCTGAAATAGACGAACTTAGCTCTCCCTAGAGCTTTCATGAGTACATCTGCAACCTGCTCTTCTGTGGAAACATACTGTAGATGGATCGCTCCACGTCGTACACAATCTCTGATGAAATGACATCGAATATCTGTGTTCCAACCTATCTTGAAACACTGGGTTCTCAAAGAGTTTAATGCAACTCTGATTATCACATCAGATACTGGTTGCCTCCATTCTCTGCTTGAACAAGCTTACTAGCAGCTTTCGAAACCATATAGCTTTGCATGTAGCTGTGCTTGCTGCCATATACTCTACTTCTGCATAGCCTAGTGCTACTAATTTCTGCTTCTTGCTACACCAAGAAACCATCCCCGATCCAAAGCTGAAGCAGTACCCAGAGGTACTTTTCCTGTCCATTGAACTACCTGCCCAATCTGCATCTATGAACCCACATAGTTTGACGTCATCTCCTCGGGTATATCTCAACTCGTACTTGACTGTGTCATGCACATACCTCAAAATATGCCTTGTTGCTGCCCAATGTAGCCTCTTCGGTTCTACCATAAACTGACTGGGGGTATTGACCAGATACATGAGAGAACCGATAAGATGTCTATAGTATATACTAGGGTCGACATCCTTGTCATCTGATGCATCTATCTTCTTCTAGTTTGTGATCATGGGCATAAAGATGGGTCCACAATCCTACATTTTGAACCTTTTCATTGAACCTTTTCAGAATATATGTAGTGTATCTTCCCTGCCCAAGGAAGATCTCCTCGTCTTTCTGCCACACTTTGTTGATTTGGGGTAGCATCGGGTGCGCTCTAGCCACAAAAATTGGTGGAGAGGCTAAGGCACATGAGATTTCCAATACCCAGAAAGAGTTTCGGTAGATTCTAAACAGTTTAGGAGATATTAAAATAATTAATATTTTTAACAGAGTCCCTAAGTCTAAACTTAGGGAAATTAAAATATTAATGTGGATTAATATAAAACTCTGTTAGAATGGTCCAAATGACATGGATCAAACTAGATCTAATCTTAGCCGTTGATTAGGGACTTAATCTCTGTCGTTGATATGTCAACGAGAAAAGTATAAGAGGAGGCTTGAGGGTCACTTGGAGAGTACACCAGTTGATAAATCATTCTCTCTAGAGTGGGTTTGCTAAGAGAGATAGAATCAGTGATCGGAGTTGCAGTTGAAGGGCAGTGAGTACAGAGAGACAGAGAGGTAGAGATAGTGCCGGGAGATTAGCGCAAGAGCCAGAGAGGTAGAGATAGTGCCGGGAGATTAGCGCAAGAGCCAGAGAGAGTGATGCAGTAGTAGCCAGAGCTCACGCAGGGCCACGCAGAGGCAGCCAGGAGCAGCGTAGTGCTTCAGAGAGGCCAGCGTTGCTGACACAAAGGGCCAGAAGGCTGATGCAGGGCCTCCTGAGGCTGATGCAGGCCCATTCAGTGTGACACAGGGCCAACGCTGGGTAGAGAGACGCTGACGCAGTCCAGAGAGAGGCTGATGATGGGGTTTCTGGGGCATATTGGAGCTGAGGAACTGCCGGAGGGTTTATACGGGGTTTCAACTGGGACATCTGTCTCAAATTGAGAGGTACTACTGCCAAGGGCATTCTTTGTTGGGTAAGCTGGATTTGGCACCCAGATTGTACTCTAAAATCGCTTAATAAGAAAACCCTCGGATAACGGAACCGACTTTCCCGCATTGGGTTTCTTCGGGGACATTGGTCCAAAAATAACGGTGTCATTTTGTGTGCTTGTTTTTTGTTTCCTTCAGTTGATGATCTATAATATGTTGAGCATGCACTAGTGTTTATTTCCAGTGTTTACATTGTAAATAACTTGTTAAGTAACGGAACAAGTAGGTAGGAATAAATCAGTAAAGTGCATGGAGGGTTTTTAATTGGTAGACTTAGAAACTTCAACATGGTATTAGAGTGTGGTGGCAGATCACAGGAGAATTGAGGACATTAGCCGAGCAGAGCATCTCGACATCAGCAAAAGGATTTCCAGGAGGGAAATCAAGACTCAGTGGGAGTCACACGAGAACTTCTAGGAGGGAAGTAGAAGAGCATCATGGCACTACACGGAGTAAGAGACTAGGAGAGACTGGATGGAGCATCAACTTCGTAGTCTGGAATGCCAAAATCTTATATGTACTTGACAAAAATCGTGTCAAGCACTTTGCCTTGAAGACGATAGCTATCCCAGTCGACCCAATTGAGAACGACAAGTACGAGTAGGTGATGGCGAGGGCCAAGAGCATCATCCTTGACGGGGTCAAGGACCATGTAGTACCACACATTGCCGAGAAGGAAACGACAAATGAGATGTGGAAGGCCCTAAAGAAATTGTTCCAGCATACTTCTGTGCAGAGAGAATGTTACTAGAAAATCAGTTGAGGTCATATCAGAGGAAGAAGGGAGAATTGATTGACACCTTTCTCGGAGGACTGAATGAGATCCGAGATCAGTTGGCTTCCACAGAAGCCACGCTGGATTAGGAATTAATGGTGAGGACACTCTGAATGCAGTCTCAGAAGATTGGGAGTTATTTGTCCAGAGTATTATGGGCAGAGGGACACTTCCACCTTAGGATGAGATGTGGGCGCTCTTCGCCAAGAAGAGATCAGATGGCAGACAAAGGCGGGAAGCAATAATAAGGGGATTAGAGTCAAAAAGGAAGAGGAGGAAGATGTTGCCCTAACATCTGAGGGAAAGCAAGAAAAGAAGAAGAAGAAGGATCTCTCCAAGATCAAGTGCTTCCACTATGGGGAACTGGGTCATTATGCAACCCAATGTCCAAGGAAGAAGAGTAAGGGAGAGCCTTCCGAGACTAAGGCACCGCCCACAAGGGCAGAGAAGGAAGTGGAGACAGACGATGACTATGCCATGAGTGCACACGCACCACTTGAACGGAAGTGGGGAGAGATCGAGTTGTAGTTAGGGGGACTACAGGCGATGAGGGGTAGGATCCTTGAGGTACTCGGCCTCTTGGATTAGACCTTGCTACGGGAGCCTCGAAGAGGAGTAACAGGACTAGCTGATGTGGGTAGAGATGGATGCGAATGGAGAAGCAGAGAGAGCTACAGTGCAGGCGTCCCGAGATAGCGTGAGGCTAGCAGGCTGCAGCAGTGGAAGAGGCACAGGAGTGTTGCACCATTGTAGGATGGCACAGGGAGGTATGCAATGGTGAGAGATGCATGGAGTTGTTGCAGCAGTGCAGAGGTTAGAGAGGGAGCACTTGTCAGTGGCAGAGGGAGTTTCAACATTAGGAGGGTCTCTAGCCAACATATAGGTCAGAGTTGGGAGATTAGTTACTTCTCAGTAACTGAGTAGCAGTGCAGCAGTGGGAAGCACGATGCAGTGTTGTTAAAATTGGCAACCAGGGCAAAACTTCATGTGGGTCATCTTATTCATGGCTGATAATATTTTTATTAGATTCCTCTCGTCGAGAGGTGTAGGATTGATATAAAGATCATCCGATTCCGATAAGTATTCATGGAGATATGAAATTATTTTCATTATGGAATTATTATCAAGCCGACCTAAAACTCATGTAGGCTCAGAAGCCCAACAGTCACATCTATTCACCCACCAATGTTGTGTATAAATATAAGAGGACTTTTCCTCATTTGCATCTCATCTCATCACATCTCTCTCTCTCTACTACACAGATATGAGTCTCTTCTCTACTGCGTTGAAATGGGTCTCTCTCTCTCACACATGTGAAACCGGAAGCTGTTGAATTTGAAGCTGCAACTGCAGAAGTAAAGATTGACTTGCGAGGCCTAGAAGATCCTCTTTGGAACTGTGCTATAGGTTCATCTGAACCTCCTCTGAAAGCTGCAACTTTTGGTGGTGGAATGAAGTCAATCCGATGAACGGTTTGCAAGATATCGACTGCCCTAGTTTGAAGCCAGAAATTGCTGAAACTGAAGCTACAACTGCAGAAGTAAAGATTGAATTGTGAGGCCTAGAAGATCTCTTCTTTGGAACCGCGCTATAGGTTCATCTGAACCTCCTCTGAAAGCCACAACTTTTGGTGGTGGAATGAAGTCAATCCGATGAACGGTTTACAAGATATCAACTGCCCTAGTTTGAAGCCGGAAACTGCTGAAACTGAAGCTGCAACTCCAGAAGTAAAGATTGACCTACGTGGCCTAGAAGATCTCCTCATCTGAACTATGCTGTAGGTTCATCTGAACCTCCTCTGAAATCCAAAACTTTTGGTGGTGGAATGAAGTCAATCCGACGGTCGGTTTGTGAGATATCATCTGCCCTAGTTTGATAATGAAGCC
>APFE030008282.1:0-20759 GCA_000404065.3 Pinus taeda | reverse complement strand
TCTGCCCTAGTTTGATAATGAAGCCACTAATGCTGATGCTGCTGATCTAGGGTTTGCTACTGCTGATATGAATCAGATTTATTGTACTATTTCTCTATGCTGAATAATTGAAGATAAAAGAAGATTTGATCAAAGGGTTTCCCCACACATTGTGGGGTTTGTCCCTGGCTAGCCGCCACATCTTGTGTCTCTTGTCTTGGCTTGTTTTTTGTTGATCGTTTAATGTTCTATCTGCACTTTACTTTAGATATATGTGATTGCTAATCTGTGGAATATAATAAGAAAAAGAAGTAAGCTGTTAAAAGCATAGAACATACCATAACTTAACAGAATGACATAAAAATCCTTTTTGGGCTACATTACATGGAGTGAGTTTGTTAAAGGTGTTTATGCATGTTTAAGAGAGATACTCATTATCATTATTTGGGGAAACTGTCCAAGTTACACCAAATAGGCTAATTCATTAACTTTATGAAATCCTTTGAGAAATTATCCATTCGTACATAGATCTTAAGAGAATCCTTCTATAAAGAATGTTTCATTAGTGGCCTCAAGGAGGAGATTCTAGTACAAGTTAGAAGGCAACATTTTTCCACTTGGTTAGAATAAATTGAGGTGGCCCTAGAAGCTAAGATATACATAAATAAAAAAAATAGCATTCATTCCTCACACTTATCCTTCCCAAGGTAGTTCACAAAGAGTAAATC
Source organism: Pinus taeda (assembly GCA_000404065.3). NCBI lineage: Eukaryota > Viridiplantae > Streptophyta > Pinopsida > Pinales > Pinaceae > Pinus > Pinus taeda. The sequence goes on along the minus strand of APFE030008282.1, from coordinate 20,052 downwards.
ATACTCATCCCTTTAAATTAGATAGGTTGTATCCAATAGAAATGACAAACCATCAAATATTTAAAGTCTATTAAAATTTTGATAAAAATATGCTTTAGGTCATAGGGTAAAAAACATAAATTGTTTCAAATTGACATGAACACTCAATCCTTGACAAAACAAATTACTATTGAGGAGACACCAACGCTACAAGTTGAAGATGTAAACACTCAGACTAAAGTATATATTGAATCTCCATTTCCTCATGAACAGATACTAATCTCCCTACATGCATTATGACGCATTTTAACTCAACAAACCTTGAAAATCATGGGATACAAAAAGACCTAGAAAGTTATTGTCCTAGTTGATAGTGGTAGTACTCAAACTTTCATTCATAAGAGAGGAAAAAGAAAGCCATTGTTTTATAAACTCATTGCACAACTTTCAAATCATGATCACGAATGTAGGTATGAAAAAATGTGGGGGAATATGTGAAAATTCCAAACTCTATATGGGAGACTATCAACATAAAACATATCTACGTGCCATCAACATGTTTAGTTGTGATATAATATTGGGGGTGGAATGGATGCACATGTTAGAACTAGTCACAATGGATTTCAAAGAACTCTATATGCGTTTCACTAAAGGACATATACACACCCTTCAATGGATTTAGGTAGGATCCCATAAAATATTCAAATTTCATTGTATGGAGATGTTATTAATGAAAGGAATCCTTGAATTATTTACCAATTTAATTCCATATAAGTTATGAATAATATGGCATAAGAATCTACCCAAATTTGTAGGTAGTCCTTGAAAAACATCATTAAGTCTTGAAGACACTAAATGGTTTTCCCCCTTCTTGAGGAGAGCATGAACATGGAATTATTTTGATTGTAAGAAGTAAACGACCAAACATATGTCATTGTTGACACAATTTTACACAAAAGAATAAAATAAAAAAGACAATTTGGGAACTATGTGAGTCATGGGTCATATGCCCTAGTACAAGCTGTTACTCATCACTAGTATTTATGGTGTTAATGAAGGAAATAACTTGGTGCATGTGTCCTTATTTTATGGGTTTCAATAGTTTGATGATCAAGGACAAATTTCCTATCTTATTGTTTATTGATGATCTCCTAGATGAATTTCAAGGAGGGAAGTTTTTCACTAAGCTTGATCTAAGTTGAAGATATCATCAAACAAGGATGAAAGAGACATGCATCCCTAATATGGATTTTAGAAGACACCGAGGGCATTATGGGTTTATAATGATTCCATTTAATTTATTTAAAGCTCTATCCACCTTCTAGAGCCTCATGAAGATTTTTAAGCCTTTACTGTGCAATTTTGTGTTGGTATTCTTTGATGATATATTTATCCAAAATAGATAATGAGAATCACATATGTAACATGTTGATAAGTTCTTGCAACTCTTGAGAGATAACTAGTTATATATGAAGCACCCAAAATTTTCTTTTGGGGTTCCTAAGGTTGAATATTGAGGTCACATTATAAGTTAGGAATGGGGATGATTTGATACTAAGAAAGTGGATGCTATACAAGATTGGGATGGTCCTAAAACACTGAAGAGATTGTGGGGATTCTTAGGAATGAGAGGTGACTACAAGAAGTTTTTGAAAAATTTGGAAAAATTGTAGCTCCCGTAACTTCACTCCTTAAAAATAAGCCCTTTAATGTAGTTAAGAAACCACATAGGAACTCTAGTGGTATTTTTAACTCTAGTATTAGTGGTGCCTAATGTTAATGAAAAATTTCTTGAAAGGTGCTTCCTTAGAATGAAGTGAAGGAGTAGTACTGATGCAAGTAGGATGCCCCTTAGCATTCACCAACAATCAATTCTGTGATCGAAGCTTGCGAAAATCCACATATAATAAGGAAATTTTGGCTAGTGGAGACTTGGTGACCATATCTCATGGGGAGGAATTTTTAGATCAAGATTAACCATATTAGTATTAAGTACTTCCTGTAATGATATTTTCTTCATTACAAAAACATAAATGGGTCACCAAGATGCTGGCATATTATTATGAGATCAAGTCAAGTATTGCTTGAGGAATTCGACAAGGAATGGATAAAAAAAATACTTTAAGATAAAAAATCTAATGACTTCATATATATTCGAAGCCTCCTATAATTATGCATGGAAACAAGTTACATTATAGTATAAAGGACACATTATTTTGGCAAAAGATTCAACCCTAAAACAAATAGTCATTGAGGATATACACTTATCACCAATAATAGGTCACTCTATCTTTCGTAGAACCTATGAAATACATAAGTGTCCATTCATTTAAGAAGACACGGAAATAAATATATATAATTTTGTAACATTTGGTGATGCTTTCGATAGAAACAATGGAGCGGAAATGAACATATCAAGGGCATTGAAACCTCTACTAATCCCGTCATATATTTTGACATACATTTCAATGGATTTTATTGTGGGACTCCCAAAATAAGGAAACACATTATTCATCATGGTGGTGGTAAAATATCTTTCAAAAGTTTCCCATTTTGATTCCCTAGCTCATCCTTCCACTCCTTAGTTTCCTAGGCCTTCATGGATAAAATATTTAAGTTATATGGTATGCCTACTTCCATGGTTTTAGATTGAGAGCCCACATTCACTAGAAACTTTTGGCAGGATCCATTTAAACTTTAAGGTACACAATGGAACATGAGCACTTCATATCATCCTAAAATTGTTTGTCAAACATAAATGGTCAACAAGTGCTTGGAAACATATTTGAGATGCTTTTCTTTGGAAAAGTTGTAGAAATGGGCATAATGGATTTGTAATAACCCTCTTGAAATTCCATGTAAATAACGTTCATAAAGGGAAAATAGTAACCACGATTATGGGACATTTATTCCAAGCTGAAAGTTGGGCAAGGCATCCTAGTGTGGGTGTTCATTTAGTTTATTATGGCTAAGGAAATTCGCAAAGGCAATGGTAAAGGCTTTGGAAAGGAACAATGGAATTTTTGGTAATTTATTTATGAAAATAATGGAAATTAGGGGAAAATGAAGGTGAAAAGTGACAAGTTGCATATGAGGAGGAAAATGAAGGAAAATAATGGAAAATTGAAGAAAATAGAGGCCTCATTAATACAAATTCTTATGAGGATTAGTTGGTACCTTTTGTCATTTTAGTTTTGGATCTCTCTCTATTCTCTCTCTCTCTCACTCTTGGACACTTAGAGTTTTCTTGGAGCACTCTAGCATTGGATCAAGAAGAGAAAAGAAGGAAAAGGGAAGCAAATATCAAGCAAGGAAGAGTAGGATTAAGCAGCTACAAGAAGATTATTTGCAGGTATCAATTTGCATGTATGATTTTCCTTGCTAGTTTCAGCATGCATGTGTGTTGTTGGTTGTTTTGCTGTCATGGGAATGGGTTTTTCCAAGTGTGACAGTGTTCTTTAGCCTCACCTTGCCATTTTCGGATAGCCATGGTGTGATCGGTTCTCATGTTTTTGGTTCAGCTAGATTTTCGAATGGATTCAAAGCTAAGTGAGGTGTATCTCTAAAAGAAATAACACATGGCCTAGTGATCCCTGAACCAGATTATGGATTGCGATAAAGCCACAACCTAGTGACCCATGAACCAGACTATGGGTTGTGGTAAAGAAGGATTTTGTGTTGCCTTGGTGGGCTTAAGAATCCTTGACCAGTGAATGGCGGGAACTATGGTAAATCCTAGAGGTGGGTGCTCTTCATTAGGCCTAAAAATCCTGGGGAGAGACATAAGATAAATCCTAGAGGGTGGAATCTCAGCTAGGGTCTAGTGATCCAGTGTGCATTGCGGTAAATACAAAATATGGGTGTCTCAATTAGGTCTAGGAATCCTCAACAGATGAATGGAAAGATATATGGTAAATCTGAGAGATTGGGAGACAGGAAAATTCATCACGGTATAGGTGGAGAAATCCAGTGGTATCCATGTTTATTTTGGCCTAGTGATCCAGTGAGGATTGTGGTAAAGCCTAGTTATATTGATGAGGGTGAGGTGGTGTAGCCTCGGGAAGCCCTGGTTGAGTTTTGGTTACGAGTCCCACATTCATGCTTGGAATACGACACATGCTTTATTAGCTAAAAGAAATATTTGGTTCAACCAATTTATGGTTGAGTGGTCCGTGGAAGTCCCATACCCGGTTGGATTTTGCATTCATTAATAAGAGTTCCTTTCCTTGATGTTTTATGAGAAAATGTACTGGTTCATATGTGGCATTTATAGTTGATGTAGCCATATTACTTATGTTGTTTATATGCTAGTTATGAGTATATTTTATGACAGTGATGATGTATGGCTCTCATCATGTTTGGATTTGTAAATGAATGAAAAATGAATATAAGACCTAATAGATGATAATGTAGATAACATGATAAGACATAAACATGTTAAGTATGAGACCCCTATGCTCATATATGTTGTTATGACCTGTAGATTTCATATTCATGATATGTTTTAAGAAATTCCTGTCATCGCTAGTAGGGGTCCAATCAAGTATTTTCATTTGTATGATTGTCTCGATGTTACTTTTCATTCCTGAAGGTTTCAGGGATTTTTGGGTAGTGGAGTCTTTGCCTTGAAAAAGTGGCACAAAATTGGGGTTTCAGGCTCCAAACTAGTTGAAAATGACCCTAGTCGCTTGCATGCCCATGCTGTCAGGGAAAATTTAGGCCCCGAGTCACATGTATACCCCAACAAACCGATCAACTAGGTAAATGTGGGAGGAGGGTATTACAGAGTGGTTTCAAAGCATGGTTCACCCCTTTGGACTGGATGGGTGCTGTGTTGGTCATGCATTCATGTCGGCTGCATATGTGTTCCTTATACTCATGGTCTAAGCACTTGTTGTGCATGCATGGCATTAGTCATGGTTGCATATGTGGAAGTTGATGGTGTGTTGTTGGATTTGTTTATCATGATGTTGATGGTGCTGGACCTGCTAACATGTTAGGGGATCTCCTCAGCAGGAAGTCATAACTAGATCTCAGACCGTTTAGAGTAGGAGTCCCAACAATGGGTAGTAAAGAAATGCCTTGACTATGATAGCACACAGAGGTAAGTGTGACATCATTGTCGGAAGCAAGTGTGAGACCTTGCAGCGAGTCAAGTGAGATGCATGGGGGTTCTAAAAAATGGAGGGGAAAAGGAAGTGTGTCCCTTAGAAGCTTGTAGTAGTACACAGCCTGAAAGGAACACATGATATGAATGACATCACAAGATGGAAAGTAGAATAATCCACAATGCAAAGTTACGGGTTAAACCAACAAGACGTCTGCAACAAGATTCATACAATTGCATACAAAATAGTTCATACATAAATGCGTAAGTTAAATAACATGTATTTCTAAAGCAACCATAATAGTCCAATGAAAATAACAACATATGCACGAAAAAGTGTTCGCTTAGTTATATATATTAAGTGAAAGTTCCATCCATACATATACCATTGACAACCACTATCCTTAATAGTGGAACATTACAATCAACACTACATACTCCTCCAAAGAGATGTACTCGCTCTGCACTGTGGTGAAGCGAAGGCTCATTACAATACTCTCCAAGCCTTCTCTAAGCAATGCCTAGCCAAAAGCTTGGCTCTCAAAAGCCCATTCTATGAGTTATGAGGTTTTATTTATAAAAAAGGGTGGGGTGACCCTTGACATTCCCCTTTGTGACTCTTGGACTACCCTCATGACTCTTCATATTACATAGTGACTATTCACATTCCACTAGTGACACTTGGAATTTCACTTACAACATGTTTACAATAATATACATTTTCCACATGTACCCATGTGAGACAAAATAGGCTAGAGACAACCTAAAAGACAACACACTATATATATGAGGTTTAGGGAAATACCAACTCGGCAACACCCACTTGATGCTTCTTGGTCATGTACTGATACCAAGCTTGGTGTTGTGTTGTGATGTCCCCAAACTACTTGCTATTGTCTTGCTGGAAGCAGAATCTTGCCTCCATGGCATCTAGGCATGTGATATTGGAACTTATGTCCATCTCATCTTGAAGTATGCGCTGCACTGTCCTGAGTGTGGATGGACCATCGATGTACTTCTGCATGTTGGTCGTGCTCAGCTGCAAGTCATCATTGGTTTCCTTATGCATCACCTTTAGACCTATGACCAGACTTGGTTCTCGTGCTTAGCTTTGGTGAGGGAACTTGCATTTGTTCACTCTCTTCCTAAGTTGTTGGATGTTATGACTTATCAACCTATATGTGCGTTTTTTGCTCTATCATTGTGCCTTGCCTTTGTTCTCTTCTTGTTTCTACTTCTCAGCTCCTGTTCTTTCTTCGACTCTTGTTATTCTTATTGTGATCTCATTTCTGCTACTCGTAAGCTCTGCTGTTTGTGTCCTCTACTTCCTTTTTCTTCTGCTATTAAAGCCGCTTACGTGAAGATTAAACTCGCTTTCGCTATGAAGCTTTGTTCTCCATCTGTTATGTCAACAACTTCCTCTTTCCCTGTTCTTGTACTAGATTTCTTCCTTCTGCCATTGTTGTTAGTCTTGCTACCATGTTAGTGCTGAGCATATGCATATATTGCCAAGTAAATCGGTGCTTGCTTAATTGCTTCCCCGATACTACTTTCAGCGGTCGTTCTTGAAGCATCTCTCTTTGGTGCTATGGTACAATGACTGCTGGAGATAAGTGCTCTAGTGTGGTACCTATGGGATAGAAAAGACACTCATGGAAAGCAAACATTAGCTCTTACAAATCCAACTTCACAACATGATCAAGCAGCAATCAGGGCATCTGATGAGAGGAATTGTGTAGTTTTAACTGACAGGGGTGACTGACTGACTATTGGAATTGCGCACTGCATAGTCCCAATAGTCAGTGTGGAAGCTTGATGATTGGAACTGTGCAATACACAGTTCATTCTGGGATAGGGCCTAGGAGAGATTGCGCATTATGCAGTCTCAGTGAACAAGATGGGAGACTGGATCCTGAAACTGTGTAGTGCACAGTTGAAGCCAACCTAGGAATGGATTTGTGCAATTCCAGAAGCCAAAGTAGAGGCCTTGAGATGCCATATTGCATAGTGCATCCAAGTGAATGTGAGATCCGGGCAGGGCGAGCCTAGATCTGTCCATGGGGAGTGTGTAAACAGAAATATTTGAAAGTTGATGCAAGGATGAGTGTAGATTTGATTAAGTGTAGATGTATGCATGCGAAACAAGTGCAACAATCAATTAAATTAAAGGAACATGAAGCATGTGAAGGGAGTCACCGCAATGGCGACTGTTGGTGCAAAAACAGGAAAACTCATTAGATACTTGAGAAAGTCAATATATAACTTGGAACAACACTTCCACAAGTTAAAACAAGTTAAAATGCTAGCGCCCGTTCAACAAAATGAGTGAAACAACACTCTCACAAGCTAAACAAGCAAAAGTGAGAGAAAAAGAAGCAAAAGTTGATAAAAGAAAAGCTCACCCCGAAAAGAGATGACAACACTCTGAAGGCTCCTTGATCTCCTAGGGAAGTTAGAGCTTGATGATCGAATGCATAAGTGAGCACTAGAGGCGTCCATTACATAAATTTGAGCAAATGGAGTTCATGATGCGTATGCTTGAGATCAAGGACAACAACAACACTTAGCATAAACTTCTGAAGATGGAAAAGTGTCGCCTTTAGGAAAATAATAATAGATCCCTACTTCCTAGGGATGCTTCTCCTTTTAGCTTGCTTTTAAGGAAGGGCTTCCATGCACGCATGGAGAAATTATGTATTTCTGGAGGGAACCAGGTAACTTGCTGGCACATGCATCAGACAATGACTGAAGGAATGCTTCTGCACAATTCCTAGGTTGAGTGGCTTTGGCTACCTCTCATGCTCTATGTAGTTTCCCAGATGAAGACAAGCTATCAGTTGGGTCTGTGCAGTTTGGAGCCTAAGCTCATTGCTGGGATTTTATATGTAATTCTGGAGAGCAAGGCTGACTGTCGGGAAGCTTTGCATAATTATTGAGAGAAAGGAAGGATGCTAGGCTGCTCTGTGCAATTATTGGCAACAAGGCAGGCTGTTGGGCTGCTCTGCGCAATTCTTTAGAGCAAGGTAGGTTGTTGGGATGCTTTGCACAATTCTTGAGAGCAAGGCAGGTTGCCCTCTAGTACTGCACAATTTGTCAAGACAACACAAGAACTGGATACAAACCAAGTTATGGGGGGGTTATCTTTTGGTTAGTCATCAAAGCATGTAAATGAACACAGTCTCCAAAGCAAAAGATAAACTTAAATGAAAACACAAGTACTTGAGAAGTGCAAGACAAGTTGCTAAGATTTTGAGGAGGAAGGCTCCAAAACAAAGCAAAGGCAAAATTTTGGAGGGTGGTTGTAGCCGCTACAACATTGGTGACATACTGGTAGAACTCCATCTCTATGCATGGACCTTGTTTCGTGTAAAGCGAGTCTAACTCCTTCGGAAGTATTCTTCAATTCTTTAATCGTCATGACTACCTCACTAGCTTGAGTTAAATATATATTCCCTGCCATTCTCTTGATTGATCAACACACATACCAAGCCAAGTCAACTGAGTTGTTTCACTTGGGGATGAGGGGTATATTGATGCACAAGTAATATAACTGTCAAAGTTTTAGTTTCATCTATGGTGTTTCTCCACTTCTAGCAGGCCTGGACAATACCCCGTAGAGTCACTTAAGGAACACAAGCATCAGTTCATTGCCAGCGAGCTCAGATAGTACCCCTGTGGAGTTACTTTCTTAACCTCTTTGCATAGGAATCCTTTCTCTTCTTACACCTTTATTTTATTTTTCATTTTTCATTTTTTCATTTTCATAGAATTGTGCATAAGCACTTATTTATTTCATGAGGCGGAAGAGGGATCCCGAATTATTGAGAGTAGAAGAGGATGTTCCTTCAGAGAAGTATGTTATATATACCTCTGACATACTTCTTAATGTTACCCCCTCACCTTACTCTACTTGACTGAGCTGAAAACCGAATATAGAAAAATTGATTAGAGTAGGTGATACTAGTTAGAAGTGCAAGCGTTGTGTTTTTACCAAGACTTCACACTGAATAGAACGTATTTTCCATCAGGGTATCATCGACTGAAGAAAAAAAGATCTTCATAAAGAGAGAAGACAATAGATAACCAAATGTTGATAGTTGTAAAAGTCCTCTTGCACTTTACCCTACTTGTCTCAAGAGCCAAACACGGTTTCATGTGAAGCTAAACCTATGGGTGCATAACAAGCGAACAAAACAAACAAGCAAATGACAAAAGTAAATGAAAGAAAAACAAGTAAGAAAAACAAAACATGCAAGCAAAGCAAACAAGAAATCAAATAAAACAAGAAAGAAAACACTACTCATACTCCTAAACTAAAGAGTGCATGGACTTACTTACGTGAAGTGATATTTCCAATGCATCCACCGCTGCATTGGTTGGCCCATGTTGGTGAAGGCATGGTCGACAAGAAAGATATACAAGTAAAAAACACATAAGAAATATAAGACAATGAAAACCAACATACTCGAAGTTTGAATGCATCCACAGAAAATAAAAGAGTAAAAGCACAAGACAAACACTGTGGATATACCATGGTGTGTTGGAACACACTGTGTGCAGACGATGAGCATGTACACTCTTTTGACCGTGACAAACAAGAAAACATGAAAAAGGAAGACAAATTCGCTTAGAAAGAGTTCTCGTTGTGTATGGTTCCTCCAATTCATGAGTGATGGGATCATGTGATTGTGGTGGAGGATGTAAAATCTGTGGGTTAGACTGATCTTCAATGCAAACATGAGAGTGATGAGGAGTCGGGGGTGTTTCAACATATTTCTGATTGGAAGAAGAACTAACCTCAAGATGGTGAGGACCTGACATAACCATCAACACGGGCTAAAGTGCCTCAACAACTTGAGGGGTTTCCACTTCATTATTAGGTAGATCATTAAAGACCGGTGGCTTAGAAAGATCAACAACGAATGAATCAACATTGTGATCAAATGACGGAGCAAAGATATCATGACAACCACGATCAGAAAATTCAAGATGTTCATTGACATCCTCATGGTCTGACAAATCATAAAAAGGGGTTGATGAGAAACAAAAATTTCCACCCTCTGAATTTCTAGAAATAAAAGATGATAGATTGGGTGGATTCAGAAAGAAATATGTGTCCTCTTCGCAATCAAATGACAAGTTGACATCTGGTTTGTTCTATGAATGATCGGAAGTAGAAACATTTGGGAATGAATTTTCACAAGACAAATAAGAAATGGTAGAATCACGAAATATGTCAGGAAACAACATATGAGGTGCAGACGGAAGGAGGCCATCCTTCACCGCAGTTTATTCTTCAGATCCCCACACATACTCATCATAAATGACATTGCAGGTTGGGTGTTCAACACCAATTCCATTACCAACTTGATCTTTCTAAACATCACATGTGGAGTTCAGAAAGGACGAACACAAGACACCAAAATCTGGAGGAACAATATATAGAGAGGAAGGAGGTTGAGAAAACAAGTTCACGTAACAACCAATGGGCTTGCAAGCCAAATCTGCACATATATCCAGAGTAGGTGGGGTAGGAGGATGTGATAGTTCAATGGATGAGTTAACAACTTCAACCACTTCGCACTGTGGAGATAGAGTTGCTTGATGAGAAGTGGACGAAGGGTCACCTGTGATAGCAACCTTGTCCATCTTGGGTTTGGCAGATCTAACATCGAGGTATGTGGGGAGGGGTTCGAATGATTCTAACACATGTGGATTTTCATATATGTGAAGAAGATAATAAAATATTTCATTGAGGAATTTCCAATTAACTTCATATTCTGGGATTTGAAAAGGGAGATTACAAAAGCGATCCGAAAATTGCAAAAGGGATTCATCAAGTTCTTTCCATAATTCCATAATTTTTTGATTGAGTGCTTTACAATCATAACGATAGAAAACACGGTCCAACTCTCTGATCATCTGATCATAAGAGTGAATGCAGGCTGCGGGCAATGTGAGAAACCATGGTAGTGCATGCCCTTAGAGTGTGTAAAAGAACAATGAGAAAGAAATGTTGTCTGGGAGGACTTCATTCCTTTCATAGAAACCCATGAAGGCAACTCCATGACTAAGAAAGGCTGCTTCACCTTCACCATCATATGTGTTATGTGACAATTCAATGAAGAGACCCTCCGACACTTCAAAAAAACGTCCATGAGATAGAAATGCCGGAGGATTAACTATAATGTGAGTCATGAAAGATGTGCAAAGATTCAAAACAAACTTTGAGGACTCAGCTTGTCATCTGGCCCTCCTTCTAGTGCCAAAAATTTGACGGTGATGGACCCGCCAACATGTCAGGGGATCTCCTCGGTAAGAAGTCCCAACTAGACCTTAGACCATTTGGAGTTGGAGTCCCAACAGTGGGTAGTAAAGCAATGCCTTGAATGCGATAACACGAAGAGGTAAGTGTGATATCTTTGTCACAAGAAAGTGTGCGACCTTGCAGTGAGTCAAGTGAGTTGCATGGGGGTTCTAACACAGGGAGGGAAAAAGGAAGTGTGTCCCTTAGAAGCCTATAGCAGTACGCAACTTGAAAGGAACATGCGATTTGAATGACATCACAAGATGGAAAGTAGAATAGTCCACAATCCAAAGTGAGAGGTTAAACCAACAACACGTCTGCAACAAGATTCATACAATTGCATACAAAATAGTTCATACACAAATGTGTAAGTTAAATAACATATATTGCTAAAGGAACCAGAATAGTCCAACTACAATAACAACATATGCATGAAAATGTGTTGGCTCTGTTATATATATTAAGTGAAAGTTCCATTCATACATATACCATTGACAACCACTAGCCCCAATAGTGGAACATTACATTCAACACCACTTTCCCCTCCAAAGAGATGTACTTGCTCTACACTGTGGAGAATCCAATGCTCGTTACAATACTCTCCAAGCCTTCTCTAAGCAATGCCTAGCCAAAAGCTTGGCTCCCAAAATCCCATTCTATGAGTTATTAGGTTCTATTTATAAAAAAAGGTGGGGTGACCCTTGACATTCACATTTGTGACTCTTGGACTACCCTCATGACTCTCACATTACATAGTGATTGTTCACATTCCACTAGTGACACTTGGAAGTTCACTTACAACATGTTTACAATAATATACATTTTCCACATGAACCCATGTGAGACAAAATAGGCTAGAGACAACCTAACATGAAAACACACTATGGATCTGAGGTTTGGGGAAAGACCAACTCGACAATACCCACTTGATGCTTCTCGGTCATGTATTGATGCCAATCTTGGTGATGTGCTATGATGTCCCCAAACTACTTGATGTTGTGTTGCTGAAAGCAGACTCTTGCCTCCATGTCATCCGGTCATGTGGTCTTGGAACCTGTGCCCGTCTCATCTTGAAGTATGTGCTGCATTGTCTTGAGCGTGGCTGGACCACCAATGTACTTCTACATATTGTCCATGCTCAACTGTAAGTCATCACTAGTGACCTTGCGCATCACTGCTCCATGTACCTCTTGATCTTTGACCGAACTTGGTTCTCATGCTTAGCTTTGGTGAGGGAACCTCCATCTGTTCACTCTCTTCCTCAATTGCTGGTTGTTCCAACTTATCAACCTGTATGGGCGTTATTTACTCTTTCATTCCACCTTACCTTTGTTCTTCTTCCCATTTTTGCTTCTCAACTCCTGTTCTTCCTTTGAATCTTGTTTTGCTTGATGCAATCTCAGTTCTTCTACCCACAAGCTCTACTCTTCGCTCTGATGTCTTTGTCCTCTGCTTCCTTTTGTTTATGCTACCAAATATACCTACATGAAGGTTGAACGTACTTTCACTATGTAGCTTTGTTCTCCATCTATTATGTCAGCAACTTCTTCTTTCCCTGTTCCTGTACTAGATTGCTTCCTTCTACCATTGCTGTTGGTCTTGCTGCAATGTTAGTGTTGATCATCTGCATATATTGGCAAGTAAATCGATGCTTTCTCAACTACTTCCTCGGTACTGCTTTTAGCGGTCGGTCTTGAAGCAACACTCTTTGGTGCTATGGTACAATGGTTGTTGGAGAGAAGAGTTTCACGAGTGTGGTACTTGTAGGAGAAAAAAGACACTCAAGGCAAGCAAACATTAACTCTTACAAATCCAACTTCATAGCATGATCAAGCAACAATAAGGGAATTTGATGAGAGGAATTGCATCGTTTTGACTGATAGGGGTGACTGACTGACTGTTTGAACTATGCACTGCGTAGTCCCAAGAGTCAATGTGAAAGCTTGATGACTGGAATTGCGCAATGCAAAATTCAGTCTGGGATAGGGCTTATGAGAGACTACACATTACACAATCTTAGTGACCAAGCTGGGAGACTGGCTCCTGGAACTGTGCAGGGTGCAGTTGGAGCTCACCTAGGATAAAATCTGCGTAATTCAAGAAGCCAAGGTAGAGGCCTTGAGCTGCCAAATTGTGCAGTGCATGGAAGTGATTGTGAGATCTAGGCAAGGGGGAGCCCAAATATATCCATGGGGAGTGTTAAAATAGGCATATTTGAAAGATGATGCAAGGATGAGCGTAGATCTAGTTAAGTGTAGAGGTATGCATGTGAAATAAGTGCAATAATCGATTAAACTGAAGGAACATGAAGCATGTGAAGAGAGTCGCTGCAACAACGATCGTTGGTGCAAAACCGGGAAAACTCATGCGACACTTGAGAAAGGAAATCTACAACTTGGAACAACACTTCCACAAGTTAAAACAAGTTAAAATTCCAGTGTTCATTAAAAAAAATGAGTGAAATAACACTTTCACAAGCTAAACAAGCAAAAGTGAAAAAAAAGCAGCAAAAAGTGATAAAAGAAAAACTAACCCTGAAAAGAAATGACAACACTCTGAAGGCTCCTTGATCTCCCAAGGAAGCTAGAATGTGAAGATCGAATGCATAAGTGAGCTCTAGAGGCATCCATTACATAGATTTAAGAAAATGGAGCTCATGATGTGTATGCTTGAGATCAAGGACAACGACGAAACTTAGAAGAAACTTTTGAAGATGGTAATGTGTCACCTTCGGGAAACAAATAATAGATCCCTACTTCCAATAGATGTTTTTCCTTTTAGCCTATTACTTTTCGGGAAGGGCTTCCATGCACTCATGGAGAAATTGCGCAGTTCTGGAAGGAACCGGGTAACTTGCTGGCACATGCATCGAACAATGATTGAAGGAATGCTTTTGCACAATTCTTGGGTTGAGTGGCTCTGGCTGCCTCTCATGCTCTACACAGTTTCCTAGCTGAAGAAAAGTTGTAAGTTGGGTATGTGTAGTTTGGAGCCTAAGCTCACTGTCAAGATGTTCTGTGCAATTCTGGAGAGCAAGGCTGACTATCGGGCATCTCTGCACAATTCTTGAGAGCAATGGAGGTTGTTGGGATGCTCTACACAATTCTTGAGAGCAAGGAAATCTGTTGGGCTGCTCTGCGCAATTCTTGAGAGCAAGGAAAGATGCCTTCTAGGACTTCGTAGTTTGTCAAGACAATGCAAGAAATAGATGCAAACCAAGTCATGAGGGGCCAGCTTCTGGTTAGTCATTAAAGCAAGTAAGCGAACACAAGCTCCAAAGTGAAAGATAAACTTAAATGAAAACACAAGTACCTGAGTAGTGCAAGACAAGATGCTAAGATTTTGAGGAGGGAGGCTCCAAAACAAAGCAAAGGCAAGATTTTGGAGGGTGGTTGTAGGCACTACAACACATGAGTATAGGTCGGTTATGCACTGGCTATGCATGACAGTGTTTGTATGTATCGTGTGTGCATGTAGGTTTTATGCATGTTGATTATGCATACATTGACATGGTTGTAGTTTTCATGCATGAGGTCATGATGTGTGGTTGATAGGGTCATGCATTGATGACTATACTATGGTTAGGGTGATATTTGTATGTTGTTAGGATTATGTTTATACATGTATTTTTCTAATCTAGTTTATCTTGCAGATGAGATATCCTCCCCGAGATACACTGAGGTATGTTGATTATATTTATATTTTAGTTTAGCTAACATGGTATATTTTGCAGGAAAGAGATCAAGATGGCTAGCAAGATGGTGAACTACAATTCACGAGACTCCCCCTCTCGATAAGATGAGAAACATGGTGTTGGGCACTCTTCTGACTTAGCATATGCATTGAGAAGCTTGAAGGGATAATTAAGAAGTTGCAAAGTAGATAATGACAGAATCATGAAGGCACAGGAGAATCAAGAAAAATTCAATGTAGTAATCCTTCAAAGTTTGCCAGAATTTTAGAGACATGGACCACTTCAGATCAGCCATGGATAGGAGGACAAAACTAATGGGACATATAGCGATAGATCTCATGGTGGGAATAGGTCGGATAGGGATGACATGCTTAGAGATGGCAGGTTCTTGGACACTTTGGATAGGAGAGGTGATGGACATAGGGACTATTCTAGTTCTTGTTTCGACAGACACTATAATTGTCATTGTTATCATCCTTACAGGAGGAGTGATAGGGGATATTTGTCGGATGAGTTTAAGAAAGATAAGCCACCTAATTTTGATGGAAATTTGAAGAAGGCAAATGACATAGAGGCTTGGTTACCTAGGATGAAGAAATTATTTGAGTTGAATGAGTACATAGAGAATATGGAGGAGAGAATTTGTATCTTTAGCCTCCAAGGGAAAACAAACATTTGGTGGGAAGATGTCAAGAAGTTTAGAGACATTAGGATGGAGGAGTTGAGTTGGCATGAATTCGAAAGACTTTTCAGGAAGAAGGTCTTGTCAGAAAGGTATCATGATAGTAAGGCCAAATAATTTTATGAGCTAAATATGGGATCGATGAAAACATAGCATACGGCCAAGTTCGTGGAGATATTGAGGTATGTGCCATATATTAAGGATGATAATGATAAAGTTCAGAGATTTTTTAGTGGATTTCCATTATCTTTTAAATATCAGATTAAGTACAATGAGCCTCAGTCACTTGAGGAAGCTATTGGGAAATTAAAACATTGTTATGAGAAGTCAAAGCGTAAGAGTGAATCTCAACAAGGATGGAAAGGGAAAGATAAAGGTAAAGGTAAATGACATCCGAAAATAACTAAATGCCTCAAAATGCAGAAGAAAAAGAAAATGTTGCACCATACAAGAAGTTCAACATAGCTAGACAAGGACATGGGTCACAACAACAAAATAGAGGTGATGGTACATGACGGTTGGAGTGTTTGACGTGTGGTAAGGAACATATTAAGAGAGATTTTCTGTAGAATCACGGTGGTAGGACTCATATCTATAGTGCATAAGAGGCACAAACCATTGGGGATGTTGGGCAAAGCAGTCCTCGTATCTATGCAATGCTGGATAACAAGCAGGCAAAGAACCAAACAACTGTTATCAAGATGGATGGTAAGCTTGTTGATCAAGTGATTTCCATTATGATTGACTCTAGATCTAATTATAGTTATGTTATTCCTAACCTGGTGGATAAGTGTGGTTTGAATAAAGAAGTGCATGCAGAATCCTGGTTAGTGCAGTTGACTACAAGTACAAATAAGAGAGTATATCATTAGGTAAGGGCTTGTGCATTCGAGTTTAATGGTATGTGTACATCAACACACTTGAATGCATTTCTTTTGGGGTCATATAGTATGCTATTGGGTATGGACTAGCTATATATTCATAGCACCAAAGTGGATTGTTATGAAAAAGTCATTGAGTGCTTGGATGATAATGGAGAACAAAGAATCTTACAGGGTAAAAAGAAGGCAAAATCAATTAGAATGGTTACAACTATGTAGGAAAAGTGCATTCGCAGAAAAGGGTGTGTGTTATTTGTAGCACATATTTATAGTAAAAAAGGTAAGGATGTTGAGGATGCATAGGTATTGAGTAGGTACCCGATCTTGCAACAGTTTCACGATGTGTTTCCAGCAAATATTTCAGAGTTGTCACCTCACAGGGAAGTAGAAGTTTCTATTGAGTTGGTACCAGTGGCAACACTAGCATTAAAGGCACCTTATAGGATGAGCACACCAGAGTTAGTAGAATTGAAGTTGTGGTTGAAGGAAATGCTTGAAAAGGGTTACATTAGGAAAAGTGTATCACCTTGGGGTACACCGATATTGTTTGTGAAGAAGAAGGATTGTACTCTCATTTTATGCATTGATCACAGGCAGTTGAACAAGGTGACCATCAAGAATAGGTATCCATTGCCGAGGATGATGAATTGTTTGGTTAGTTGAAGGGAGAAACAATGTTCTCAAAGATATATTTTAGATCCGGATATCATTAGGTATGCATTAAAGAAGAGGACATATACAAGACCACTTTCTGGACCAGGTATGTGCATTATGAGTTTGTTGTAGTTCCATTTGGTTTGATTAATGCTCCAACTACATTTATGTGCTTGATGAATAGTGTGTTGCATCCTTATCTAGACAAGTTTGTTATTATTTTCATTGATCACATCTTGATATATTCTAAAAATGAGGAAGAACATGCCGAGAATTTAGCAGCAGTGTTGAGATTGCTGAGAGAGAATCCGTTGTATGCTAAGCTAAGAAAATGTAGTTTCTTTCAGGCATAGGTAAATTACTTGGGGTATGTGGTCTCCAAGGAAGGTATAGCAATGAATCCAGAGAAGATAAGGGCTATCATTGAGTGGTAAACTCCTAGAAATGTGGAAGAGGTAAGATCATTTATGGGGCTAGCAGGTTACTATAGGGGTTCATAATTAAATTCTCTTGGATTGCATATCCTATTACTCATTGCAGAGGCAAGGTAAGAAATTTGAATGGACAGAGGAATGTGAAACAAGTTTTGAGTAGTTAAAGTAGTTGTTGACAAATGCTCTAGTGTTAAAGATTGAAAATCCATACAAGGAGTTTGTGTTATGCACATATTCTTGCAAGAGAGGACACAATGGAGTTATTATGTAGGAAGGACATGTGGTATGTTATGAATCACATAAGATGAATGAGCATGAGCATAATTATCTTACACATGATCTTGAGTTGGAAGCGGTCATTCATGTGTTGAAAATGTGGATGCATTATCTTCTTGGCAAGAGGTTTGTATTGATGAGTGATCATAGTGGGTTGAGATACATGTTTGATCAACTGAATCTTAATTCTAGGCAAGCTAGATGGTTGGCCATGATCAGTGAGTTTGATTTTCAGATCAGGTACATAAAGGGTAAGGAGAACAAGGTTGCAGATGCTCTTAGCATGCAGATACAAATGAATCATATAGAACCTATGAGTTCTTATGGGATGGACTTACATGATCATATTTTACAGGCAGGTTAGCAGGATGACAGGTTTATGGAACTTATGCACAGGTTACAAAAAGGTACATGCGACCAGGATGTGGATTATCATCTTACAACAGATGGCTTGATGAGATTTAGGGACAAGATATATGTGCCAGACAACAGTGAACTCAAGAATCTCATCTTGAGGGAATTTCATACTAAGTCATATTCAGGTCACCCAAGATATCAAAAGACATCGACAATAGTGAAGAAGTTTTATTATTGGCCGAATTTGAAGAAGGGCATGGTAGAGTTTGTGGCTATATGCTTGGACTGTCAGCAGGTAAAGGTAGAATGTAAGCATCCAGGTGGAATACTACAACTGATTGTGATTCTAGCATGGAAATGGGAGGTCATTTCCATGAATTTCATCATAGGTTTGCCGAGGACATCTAGAAATAATGATTCCATCATAGTTGTGGTGGAGAGGTTGACAAAGGTAACACACTTCATTCCAGTGAAGTCTACTTATTCGGCTAGTGATGCAACATAGATATTCATCAGAGATGTGGTCAAACTAAATGGTGTTTCAAAGAAGATTGTGTCAGAAATGGATGCTAAGTTCACTTCCAAGTTCTGGAAGGAGCTGTTTGCAGGTTTAGGGACAAAGTTGGCCTTCAGTACAAATTATCACCCGTAGAAAGATGGACAGATATAGAGTCAAGAGGATATTGGAGGATATGTTGAGGATGTATGTGATGCATCAACATCGGAAGTGGGAAGAGTATCTTCCACTGGTTGAGTTTTCTTATAGCAATGGGTATCAAGAATATCTGAGGATGAGTCCATTTGAGGTATTGTATGGGCGGAGTTGTAAGACTCCCATCGGTTGGAGTGATCCAGTTAACAAGGTGTTTATTGGACCGCACATGTTGGAAAAAATGGAACAAGAAATGCAGGTAATAAAGAAGAATCTAAAGACAACATAATACATACATAAAAGTTATGTAGACCAGAATAGGTTGTTTAAGGAGTTTTAGGTTTGGGAACAAGTGTACTTGCATATCAAGCCCAAGAAGAGCTCCTTGTGGATTGGGTCATGTGCCAAGCTGGTACCTCGATTTTGTGGACCTTTCAAGAATCTTGAAAGGATTGGACTAGTCACCTATCGAATTTCACTTCCTCCAACAATGAAAGTCCATGATGTTTTCCATGTGTCATTGATTAATAAATATGTTAAAGATCTTGATCATGTGATTGACTGGTTTGTATTGTAGGCAAAGCCAAATGGAGAATTCTAGCCGGAACCTCAATGTATATTGCAGAGAGAAATGCTCATGCTCCAGAATCGAGAAATTGAGCAGGTTAAAGTGTAGTGGAAGCACTTTGGGCTCGATGAAGCTACATGGGAGATGCCGAATTAAATGCAGGTTAGCTATCCTTCCTTATTCACTAGTTGAGTGAATGTTTTTGGGTATATGTTTTGGTATATGTGCATATGTATGTAAATACCTCCATGAGATGTGTTATAAATATCCAATAAGTAGTATGGGTGTCATGTCATTATAGTTGTCATGTTGTTATTTTGGTTGTTTCCTAGCAGGTTGATCATTGTAATAACTGCAACGAGCTAAGTTATAAATATCCATGGGCAATATGTTTTGCTTACTGTAGTTTTTTTGGTTGTAGGTGTCATTGAACATCGAGGATGATGTTCCCCAAAGGGGGG
>APFE030008280.1:0-30037 GCA_000404065.3 Pinus taeda | reverse complement strand
CATTTATTTTTATTTGTAACTAGTTATTTTATATTTGTTTTTGTTTTTATTTTATAATTAATTTTATTCTGGTTTTGTTCTTACTTTTAGAATAAATTAATTAGATTGATCTTAATAATATTTATTTTTTTTTTGCTAAGTATGTTTAATCTATTAATAAGGAAAAATCTATTTACAGAGAAAGCGCTTGCTATAAGAGAGGATAGCCAAGCTTAGCTTGCCAAAACACTGGTTCTGAGACTACCCCAACAGAGGGGAAACCAGTCTGAAGGGATCAAAAATACCAAAAGACACTTAGTCCATAGTTTTCCAAACAGTACAAACAGGTCAGCAAAAACCAGCTGATCATCCAACTAGATGAGCCTACATGGACAAAAATAGAAATTGAACATGAGCCTAAAAGAACTGCCACCTAGCATTGGGCACAACGAGCTCCGTGGCCGACTCCTCCTCTATCGGGTAGCCCCAATTTTCATAGTTTTCCAACGGATTTGGCTCACCATCTCCTTCCTCCCACCGCGTGTCCTCCTCGTTCTGTGTTTGCGTCTCCTTTCCTAGTGAGGCCTATTGAGGCTTTGGATCCTCACCCCTGTTCTGCATTGCTTCCTTCCCCTTCCGCCTGTGCTGCCCTTAGAGCTCAGTTTCCATGGCAGAGCGCAGGTTCGGATGGGTGCTTGGTTGACTGGGATCTACCTGGAAAGTAGCACTTCCTGAGCAGAGGCCCTGATTGCTCTGGCTGCCTCCTCTGTAAATGAGATGGAAATGGTTGCCGTAATGACAGGCTGGTTCAGCGTGCTCCTGAAGTGGAAGAGCGTGGTGTGGGGGGACGGATTTCTTGGCAGGGGGAAGGGAGCCGAACAAAGACGCCCACGCCCACTCCTCGTATTGGGATAGTGGGGGTTGTCAGCTGTGAAGGAGGGAGAGCTCGAGGAGATTTGCCTCTTAGCTTGCTGACGAGAGCTTCCCCCTCTCAAGCCTCCCCTTCTGCTGATAAGCCGCTGCCTCACCATGATGGAGAGGAGAAAAGAGCAAGCACTCAGAAGTAAACAGAGAAGAGCTTGAGCTTGCGGAGGGCGCGTCTCAGCAACACAGCGGAGCTCGAACCTCTCCCATAACCCACCTCCTCCCGACCAACGATGCTTGTGAAGCCTTTTGTAAATGCCATAACTATCTCAGATTTTAACAAAGTTCACTGTGTCTCGGCTTTCCTCCACCATAACTGTTGCATTCAATGCAGCTGAAGGCCGACTAGCCCCAAAGCATGCGAAAGCATTGGTCCTGCCCTCTGCGTGCCTGTACCAACCTGCTTCTCGTTGCGTGAGGCCATGTGATGGCCCCTTCAACTGAATTAAACCCGTAGTTCCATTGGCCATGTGGTTTGGAGTTGGCAGGTGTCGGTCGACACTGCTCCACCCCTGTCCCATCCGCCTATAACCTTGGTGAACCACCCGCATCTGGGGTTAATAATAATCTTATTAGTGTTAATTAATACTAATTATTAATATTATTGTTGTTTCTAGAAATTTTTATAATCTTAATGATTTTTGTTTTATTTATGATCTATGAATTGATTTTAATCTTGACTAAGAATATTGTTAATTTTGTTAAATGAAATTCTTATAAATTTTTTTGAATTGGTTTATATGTTTGAATAATATAAATGAGAAATAGTATTGATATTAATTGATATTAATGTTAATATTAGTAATGAAAGCTAATTTACTTATTTGTTTAGAATTTATTTACATTTATCTGAGATTCCTATCAATTTTCTTAAATGAAATTCTCATAAAATAAGTTAATTTGAATTGGTGTTATTATTCTAACAAGTATTAATATTAATGTCAATATTAGTACTGATCTATGAAACTAATTTAATTATTTTAAAATTTGTTAAAAATTTTCTCAATTATCTAAGATTCTTTGTTTTTTGTTAAAATGTAAATTAATATTTAAATTTTAAGAAGAGGAGAGAAGTGAGGTTGGAGAGTGAGGTGAGAGGTCAAGTGTACCGGGGGAAGGGTTGAGTTAGGAGAGGGTGTTCTAGGATGTTAAAGTAGGAATCCAGTTGTCACTTATTTTCCCTCCTTCGTCTTGATTGAGGTTGTTAGGGTGTTTACCTATTTCTATGGCTTCTCTCAGTTTTCTATGGTGATAATGATCAATTTTCGCTACTACCCTAGAGTTTTGAATGCAGACGTGATGATTGGTTTTGCTGGAATGTTTGGTTGGGGCTGAGGTTTTTGAGCGGTTATGTTTTATATCAACGACATGTTCTTGAATCCTAGTGTGGATAGATCGACCAGTTTCTCCAATGTATGCTTTTCCGCATGAACACGGAACCATGTAAACTCCTTTGTGGCATTTGGGATCGACGGGATCTTTGACAGATTTTAGGCATCTGCTGATGGTGTTCATGGGTCTGAAGGTGGTTCTAATTTTGTTCTTTTTTAAAATGTGTGCAATTTTATATGTTGTGCCTAATATGTAAGGGAGGTGCACCTTACCTAAATGATCATCTAGTGGTTGTTTGTTTCTAGGATTCTCTGTATTCTTGAAGGCCTTGATCACTTGGTGTTTATTGTATCCATTCTTTGCGAATACATTCATAAGATGGTTCTTCTCATCTTCAAAGTGATTTTCATCCGAAATATGAACGGCCCTGGTTGCTAGAGTGTTGCGAACACCGATTTTTTGGGATGGATGGTGGTGAGAGTTGGCATGTAGGCAATGTTCTGTGTGGGCTTTCTTACGATATACCTGGTGTGATATGGAGCCATATTTGTGTCTTTTGATTAGGATGTCAAGAAAGGGAAGGTTATTGTTTTCCTCTATTTCCATGGTAAATTTGATAGAATTGGATAGACTATTTAGGTGCTGCAGGAAAGTGTTTAATTTTTTCTTCCATGAGGCCAGATAATGAATGTGTCATCGACAAACCTTTTCCAAAGTTTGGGTTTTAATGGGGCAGATTCAATGGCCCTGGTTTCAAACTCCTCCATGAAGAGATTGGCAATGATAGGAGATAGAGGGGATCCCATGGCTACACCGCACGTCTGTTCATAAATTTCACCTTTAAAACTAAAGAAGGTAGATTTGAGACAGACCTCAATTAATTTGGTTGTGTCTGAGTTCGTGATTTTATGGATCACTTCCATGGCTTCATCTATGGGAATGTTGGTATAGAGATATTTAACATCAAAACTGACTAATATGTCATTGGTATCTAAGTTTAGATCTTTGATCTCATTGATGAAGTGGGTGGATTCTTTGACAAAGGAACTAGTATAGCCTACCAAAGGTTTTAATTTTTTAGCCAGGAATTTTGCCAACTGGTAAGTGGGACCTCCTATAGTATTGACAATGGGTCTTATGGGGACGCCTTCTTTGTGTATCTTCGGGGATCCATAGATTCTAGGGGTGTATGGGTTGTTTTCTAATAGATTTTTAATGTTGTGTTCTTTGCTTGAGTTTATCAGATTATGTACGTTTCTGGAGATCTTTTTTAAGGGATTCTTATTTAATTTAATGTAACAACCATTGTTGGTGAAGTGGTCTATCATCTTTTCATTATAATCAATTGTGTTCCTTATCACAGTTGCACCATCTTTGTCAGCTTGTAGGACTACAATATTAGGGTCTTTATTTAAGGTTTTGAGTGCTAAATGTTCTTGTTTGGAAATGTTGCTTTTGGGTGGGTGGGATTTTCTCAGGATGATGGAGCAATCCTGTCTGATAGTTTCTTTAATGTTGTCTGGTAACTCCCTGATCCCATACTCTATGTTGCCAATTATGTCTTCTTTAGGCGTTGCCCGAGGGGAGATGGCAAAATTTAATCCTTTTTCTAGGAGATCGAGGGTGTTCTGGTCAATTTGTTTGTTTGATAGATTCAACACGTGTTTTTTTATCGAGGTGGGTGGATGCGTAGCTGTGGTTGACACAAGGTTGATGTTGTGCTTATCTACTACGGATTTCTCTAACCCACCACTCAGGTACTCTCAAGTTGTAAATGAATGCATAAGGTTTTTTTTGGGATATGTGATATCACATTTTTTATTGAATTTTTATTTCATTTTTTTTAGAAGGAAGGAGGTGATGTGGAGTGCGGGTCATGTGGAATTAAAATATTTTACAAAATGAACTACAACCACTTTGCAATTTTGAGAATTTGGGTTTGGCAATTTGTTTTAAAATAAGAAATTGGAGTAAATTACTGAGATCCTGGAATACGTTTTTCAACCGTTCTATAATTTGGCTGGGTGATTTTGTAGGACGTTAGGTGAAAAATGAAAAAATTAGTAAAAATTAACTAAGAGTTAATATTTACAATGAATGGCTATTTTAATTGCGAAAATTGAAATATTATACATTTTGTACGTAAATTCAACCCAGATGACAAAATGATCAAATTTCAAAAGAGTTTCATCTGCAAACCGGATAAGCAGATTAGGCGAAACAAGTATCAATGATAAACTAGTGAAAATTCGAATTAAATGAAACAATCAAAACATAAATCTGACGAAAGTGAAAAGGGAAAAATTGTAAGACAATTAATTTAAATGAAAAACATAAAAAAGGTTTTGTCGAAAATTAATGGAAAGAGATCTCATTATTTGAGTCAATAATGGAGGGTGTTGGGTTTTCCCTACAATAGCTTCATAAACATCAAGAAATCATAAAGAAACTTGGTCAAGATCTTGCAAAGCCAGAAATGAAAAAAATTCCTTTTCCAAATTTGTATGCAACTATTTAAATGCAGTCCCACAGGTAGACACGACCGTGTCTGAAGAAACACACATATACGCAGGTTTCTTTAGAAGAAAATGCGTATATACACCATTGTTTATAAGAAAAAGTGCGTATAAATGGAAAACTAAGAAGAAAACAAAAAGAAAGCCCATATATAAGAGATTAGGTTGAATGACTAAATTACTTAAGACTCAAGAAGGCTGGAAAAAACCAAGAAATAATAAACTAAACCAAGATCAAAGCAAAACAACCCTTCTAGGAAATACTTGATGGTATTCCTTAGCGGAGTCACCAATTCTGTTGGCGGGAAAAGTTCCCTAAGGCAAGGGCTGAAAACCTCAACAAAGCAAGGTAAGATAATAGAAAAAGAATGCTTAAACAATCATGCCAAACATACAAATTATCAAACTTGGATTTGGAGACATACCCGGGGGTCCTACATTTGAAGATGTTCCCATAGGGTCAAAACCCTCTACTTCCTCTAAGATGTGCATAATTGCAAAGCAATCACATAAACATATACATAATAGATAATTCACTGTGCGTACAGAATACTATGTTAGACCATCTTTTTTTTCCAAGGAAAAAGGCGCAATTTTCATTAATAACATAATAAAATTATACATTGTTGTATCATCAACATGTATGATATGCATTCACTTGTGATCAGAACAATGTTTTTTCTTTTACATATTTACATATATCAGCATATAATGCAGTAAAATTTAAACAATATTTGAAACATATTCTATCATGAGTCCATAAAAACTGAGTGAAACAAAAAAAAAGGTTGAATCATCATGAAGATCATTCCGAAGAGTCACCATCCATCTCGATGAATTGACGATGAAAAAAATGATAAAATGCATCATCTTTGAAATCCTGAATTATCCATTGTCCACTATTCAGTTGCATGACCTCTTTGGAAAGACGATCAACGATCGCATTCCTTTCCCTGTATATGTGAGAGCATGCAATAAAATCAAAATGTGAT
Source organism: Pinus taeda (assembly GCA_000404065.3). Lineage (NCBI taxonomy): Eukaryota > Viridiplantae > Streptophyta > Pinopsida > Pinales > Pinaceae > Pinus > Pinus taeda. Next base: position 24,294 of record APFE030008280.1, on the reverse strand, counting down.
TTTAGAGTGTTGACATCATCCAAAAGACCCCTGAGTGTGTGCAAGTGACAATGAAATGCATCGTTGACCCAATTAATAATAAGATGAGAATCCCCAAAGATCTGAATCCTGTGACAATTTTGTTCGAGTGCAAATTGGAGGAGGTGTCTCAAATTGTTTAGTTCAGCAAAATTATTCGTGCCTCTCCCCAGCCCCACTTTCATTCTGTAGGATAGATGCTCATTTATGTGAAGAAATGCACCCCCCCACAGCGCGCAGCCTATGCCGAGCCATTGAAATACACCCAAGGGGTGCTTTTATTAATAGGTTCAGGAGTGATGACTCAATCAAGTTGACTGTCCAGATCAATTGGTATGAGATTGTAGATGAAAGCATACTTGTTATAGGTGGTTTTCTAGTTGATCTGTGCATTTTGAAATATAAGGCGATTCCTGTTTAACCAAATGCCCCAGTTGAAAATAAGGGGGAGGTTCCTAGCTTTTTAAGAGGGAGCCTTTGACCACCATTGAGACCAAGCTTCCTCGATATTTTGACCATCCCATTTCCTCTTCAGATTTAGGGAGCTAATAATGGCAGACCAAAATTTAGCAGTAACCGGACAATGGAGGAAAAGATGATCCACGTCTTCTGCATTGTATTTGTAGAGGCAACATCTGGCGGGCCCTTGGAAATCCCATTTCATTAGATTAATTTCAGTTGGAACTTTGTTTGAGAGAATGCACCACATAAACAACCACTATTTGTGGGGGGGTTTTAATTTCCAAATATGGTGCCACCACCAGCAATTAAATCCACGGTTCTGTTCATTCATAAGAATCACATAACCAGCCTTTGGGGTGTACCAGCCATATGGGGAAAGTGCCCAAATGATTTCATCCTCCCTCGCTGATATTATGATATTGGCTTCCTCCAGTGCGCCGATGAAATGGTGCCAAACTCTACTCCATCTTTCATGGATGCCCAGGATCCTATAATCTATGCATCACTAAGGAGCCCATTGACCATGGTAAATCTCCGCAATTTGGGCGAATTGGGTGATACCAGACCCCGAAAGGAATTATCTCAAGCCTCTAGGGAGAATGTGCGCATTGTCACAACATGTCCAAGCATCTGTGCCTATTCTAACGTAATCGCCATTTCCAATACTACAAGCCAATCCATCCTTGATTGAGCTTATGGAGTGGTTGATGGCCTCCCAAATGATGGATGCACCAGGGAAAGACTGACAAGGTCTTCGAATCCAATCAGTAATTGTTAAGGGATGGATGTACTTAAAATAAACCACCTCTTTCCATAGGATTTCTGATTTGATAATTTTCCATCCTAGATTTTCCGTCAGGGCTTTTGCAAAGGTCTGGAGCTATACCCCATTTTTTTGGCTTTCCAATCATTTCCCAACAAACCCAGGCGAATGTCTGCCCCACATTTTGACCCTGCCATAGGTATCTACAACAAACCTGTTGGATCCTATTGAGAGTGCCTTTTGAGATCCAAGAGAGGGACATCCAATATACTGGAATGGCCTCAAGAACTGATTTTATCAAGGTGAGCCTTCCAGCTCTAGATAGGCATCGTTGCTGCCAGATGTTTATGCGTCTTTCAATTTTATTGATGAGCCATGCCAAGTCAGCGATGCGATATCCATTTGGCTTCAACTTCAAACGAAGGTATTTCAGTCCAGAATCTAGATCTTGTCTGATGAAAGCAAAGCGTTGCAATGCATATCTTTCCTTGTTTTGTAGGCATGACACAAAAATGATAATAGATTTGTCATAGTTTGGATCCATACCTATAGCTTTACAAAAAAAAGATAGGATATTCTTGAAACAAGAGGAGTCTCTAATAGAGCCATTTAAAAAAATAAACAAAAGATGTGTAAAGGATGACATATATGCTATTGGAACTCCCCCTAGTGCTCCCTCCGGGCAAGCATTTTTTATCAGTCTGCTTAATCCTTCCATGATCAGTAGAAAAAGTAGGGGGGATAGAGGCATCCCTAACACAGCCCCATTGATAAGGATGTGGAAGAGACACAACACATAATCCAATTAATGAAAGCATGAGGGAAACCGATATGAGTCAAAATGAGTTGCGGTAGGACCAACAAGCCCGATCAAAAGCCTTGGAGAGTTCAATCTTGAGGATGATAGATTTTTTGTTCTAAAGCTTGATCGAGTGGAGTCCTTCCTGTGCGGTTCCAAGGGCTTCATGGATATGTCAGTGGCTGAGGAAAGAAAACTGCTCCTTGGAAACCATCCTAGATAAAATAGGTTTAATTCGGAGGGCAATAGTTTTGGATATAATTTTATAGATAGAGTTACAGAGGGAAATGGTACGATAATCGTCAAAGCTGAGGGGTTTTTCAACTTTCAGAATGAGAGTGAGGAAAGTCGAGTTAAAACCTTCATACATTCTTCTAGAAGTCCTGAATTCCTTAATAGCCATTAGAAGATCCGACCCAAGATGGTCAATAAAAGTGCTATAAAATTCCATAGGCCACATGTCTGGCCCCGAGCTTTTGTCTCTGTTGAAACCTTTCATTACTGTTTCCAATTCTCCCAATGTAACTGGTTCATTTAAAGCCTCCTCATCCTCTAGTTCAACAAACATAGGTAAAACCTCAGCTATGCGGAGAATTTCAAGGAAGGTGGCTCCCCTAGGTGCCTTGAAGATATGTGAAAAATGACGCATTCCCATATCTTCCAATTGATTGAAAGTGCTTGCCTCCCTACCCGAGTGGTCGTGCAACTCCCAGATGGTATTGATAGAATTTCTCCCTCGAGCATATTGTTGAAAAAACTTGGAGTTTTCATCCCTCGATTTTAACGAAATCGCTCTACTCTTAAAGCGTCGTGTTTCTTCCTTCTGTCTCCATAATATGATCTTTTCAGATTCTAGTTTAATTAGATGATCTTTTGATTCGGCAGATGAATAACTAGAAAGCCCAAAAAATTCCAACAGTTTGAGTTCTCCTTCAATCCTTAGAAGCTCAACCCCGTCCTTCTTCTTTTTAGTCCTTGCCCAACTTATGGTTTTTTATTTCAACCAGATAGAAATTGCCATCAGGACTACAACGAGACCAATTTTCTCTTACCAAAGAGTGGAATTTAGCATTAGAGAGCCATGTCGAATTGAATTTAAAAGGAGATTTTGGTTTGTGGTTGTCATCCCTAATCTCCATGAAGATCGGGGAGTGATCATATTGGCCTCCAGAACCCACCCATTGACGAATATGGTCCAATTTGGTTAACATTGATGCCTTTATAAGAAAGCAATCCAGCCTTATGGCCAATTCATCTTCCCCACTCCATTTGTTTGTCCAGGTTAGCATAAGTGTTGTCGTTTCTATATTTAGGAGGTCATCGGAATCCAACATACCTTCGAAGAAGCTCGTTAAAGGGTCAGTCTGGGCCCTGTTATCCCAAGATTTTGCAAGCCCTAGCAAGAAATCTAGGTCCCCACCAATGATCAGGTTTTCCACTTGCATGAAGTCAGCTTCTAATAGTCTTTCCCAGAACATATCCCTATTGTAGCAAGGGTCGTAGATATTGATTAATATGAGGGGAATATTGATATCATAGGAGGTGATGTCCACTCCTAGGTAACCCTTACCACCCCAAGCATTATCCAGTCTAATCGATCTTTTTTTGTAACCTAAAGCACATCCTCCCGAATGCCCTATAACATGCAAAAAATAAAATCCCCAATCCAGGAGGAAATGCTTTAGCACGATGTTTAAATAGCTCCCTTCCCCCAGGGTTTCTTGCAGAGAAATGATGTCTAAACGCTCTGAATTGCATAACCATTTAAAGGCTAGTTTTTTGTTTTTTGTTTTTTGTTTTTGTTTTTGTTTTTTGTTTTTTGTTTTTTTTTGTTTTTTTTTTTTGTTTTTGTTTTTGTTTTTGTTTTTGTTTTTTGTTTTGTTTTTTGTTTTGTTTTGTTTTGTTTGTTTGTTTGTTTGTATTTTTGTTTTTTTTTGTTTTTTGTTTTTTTTTTGAGCTGGCCAATGCCCTACAATTGAAAGAGAGGCACTTCATAGGGTAACCTTTGTTGGTTTATCCTTTGCTCTAAGGACCCGATAAATAGGATTCTGAATGCCTGAAGCAACCTCAATGCCATCCCTCCTGATGACTTTGGATAAACGCGATTGTTTACCCCTAGGGAGTTTGAAGGGTAAATAAGGGAGGGGGTCCTCATCCAAACCGAAAGAGGAGGTCCGAGAGGTAGGAAGGGATCGCAAATTGTAGCGGTGAGAAGCACTAGAGCTCGAGCTGCCACAGGGCCTCCTGCATAATGGAAGGGGGAGAGAAAAGGGCCTGAGGGGGAGCAGATATCACAGGACAATTTACATAACACAGTTTTCTTATCCCAAAGCCCATTATTGACATAACCATAGATGTAGATGTAAGACCATATAACATAAAATCATGCGAAGATACGGGGAGGGAGGAAGAGTAGTTAAGAATTGTGCAGATTCTTTGGCACGAGTTCTAGTGACTAGAGGCATGAAGGTCCCAAATTCTGGCTGAGTTGACATCACCCCCGAACCATCCTGATGCGGCTCAGGTACCCCAGGTGGTTCTGTTGGAGAAGGGAAGTCCACCTTTGACATTTGGGTGCTCGCCGAAACTAGTGACTTTAGAGGGTCTGGTTGATTCCCAGGGAGCAGATGGAAATCTTTGTACAAATTCCCTACCTCGTGTCACCTCCTACAGCGAAATGGGATACCCTTATAGTCCAATATCTACCTCTTGATAATCTCTCCCATTTGTAAGTAGTAACTCTCCACCAAACCATCCCTGGTGTCTAAGTATACCAGAATTCTAACTATAGCCATGCAACTAGTGTCTTGATAAGCCCTGTGTTGGGCCTAAGAAATATCCTTAAAGTACATCCACTTTCACTCCATTCAACATCCATTTTCTCTCTATTGACACCTTTTTCTCACCTCTATTCCACCACCATGTCATCACATTAGCTTCACTTTCATCATTAAATGGGTTATCATTGTGTTTTCCAAAACATTATTAATTCTTAGTATTTTTAAGAGAATTTGTGGTTAATCTTTAGAAAATAATATCCATATACTTATACCTAACAATTATAATGAGTTTTTTGACATGTGTAGGTACAAAGGAGGTTTCTAAGGCACCCATATGTGGCACTCTATGTTCAAATTCGAATTTGGTGAGATCATGGACCTCATGGATAAGATCATGGACCTCGTGGAGAAGATCATGGAGGATAAGGTTATGTGTCACCATTGGTTGAGAGATATGTGGATTTGAAGAGGGAATAGTGGATCCACATTTATGAGTTTGTTATCATAACTTTTGTATAAATAGGAGTGTTATCTCCTTCATTTGTAACTTTGGTATTTAAAATTTAGAATTGAGAAGTTAGAATTTAGTACTTTAGGATCTTATAAGTTTGTAACGAGAAGTTAGAATTTGGAATCATTGTAATTGAGATTTTAGAACCTCTTGGAATGTAGAACTTGTAATTGCAAATTGCAATTGAAGATAAATAAAATGGAGCTTCTTTGATCTTCTACATTTGACTTCTCTTTTGACGTGCTTGTGAATCCTTGGAAAGGCCCCCATTGTCTAGCAAGTACACTTTTGTTTTGGTAAGCTTCCATTTTATGTTTGTTTGTAAATTTCATTAGGTTCATATGTTTGAAATATTAACAAATGACCTTTCGTAAGAAAGTATTAATGTTTCTTTCAATGAATCTGATTTGTTATTTAATGTTTAATTTCATTAGTTTAAATAGTTTGTTGATTAAGATGATTAAAAATATTAATGAGCAATCTCTTGTAAGGGATATTTTATATTTATTACACATGTCACAATGTCGTTAGATTTAATTTTGATTAAATGACTAAATAGGTGTTGGAGATCCCAATGAAAGACCTCCTGTAAGGGAGCTTTGGCATTTCTTCACCTAGCTTAGTTTAGTTTGTCTCTAAGTCCATATATATTGGATCATCCTCGAAGTTTACTTACCCGGATTGATAATAAATGAAACTCTAATATGCATATGCATTTTAGACCCAACATTTTGGCACCATTGCTGGGGAGGATGATTTGGAGATAGACTTAGGAAGTTATTTTTATTTCAATTTCTTTTTATGGACTAACTTGTGAAACCTGGTGATTGTAGGATCTTCATAACGGAGTTCAAGTTTGAACATTTTTTATTTTCGTACTTAGTTAGTTTCAAATTCAGTCTTTTTAAACCCCCCATTTCTTACTAATTCATCTACGGATGAGAAACTTGAAAATGTTGAACAGGTACTTCTTGGAGAGCAAGAACAATATTGAAGACTAGTTTCAGAAGAACCTTGTGCCAACTCCAAGAATAAGATAGGTTACTCACATGCTTGCAAATCATAAGGTAAAAATTTTAAATTTTGATGTGAGCATTTTCGAATTTTTAGTCCATAGATGGCTTCATTGGAAGCATTCTTTTACCTAGGAAATAAAAAAAAGGCTTTCAAGTTAAGGTAGAGTAGATTAGAAAAATAAAATGAGATCTCATATGGTTTTCTTTTAGCCTTGTTTTCAAAAAAAAAAAAAATCATTATCATTTTTCATGAATAAATTCAGTAGCACAATAAGAGCCACTTCATCCACACTATTGATTTATTTTTAGAATTAAATAAAAATCTCTTGCTAGGAATTTGCACAAATCATTAACAATACAACATTATAAGAAATCGAAATCATTTTTTTAAAATTTGTTTATTTTCGATTTCAAAATTTAAAAATTAAATCTGTAGCCTAGTGATTTGATCAATGTGTTAAAACTTCCCATGTTTATTTAGGTTGTCCTGTAGCCCTTTCATTCCACTCTGCTTTCTTCATCCTCCACAACCTTGCTTCTGCTTATGTTTCTGCTTATCCAAACTAAACTCATTCTTCATTATCCTTCCCATCAGAGTTGGGACATTCAAATCACCCAAAAATCATCCAATCAAATTAATTCCCCAAGGCAATATCATAAGGGAACAGGGGAGACAACTTGTGATTCTCCCAGAAACAGAGGATTAATATACTCTGTATTGTTGGACATTAAGAAATCTAAGTCCAAGTTTAAATTTTTCCTGGTTATTCTTTTAGTTTCATAGCTCTTTGGCTTTTGCTGGATTAGTTGGGTCAATCCCATATTCAAGCTATATGGTTGCAGCGAGGAGATGGTTTACAGAGATGTATCTTTGCAAACTCGAACCTCTCTCCCAAACTAGAAGCCATCGAAAATCTAGAAGGATATCTTTGAGAAGTGTGTAAGTGTAGACAAAGTTAATAAAACTCAAAGGTATCACACCGAGATTCCGAGCTGCAGTCGTTCACATTTATTCCTTTGATGCAATATGGATCTGTTTGTGGATATGGATTTGTTGACACAAATCACGCCATCCCATCTTGTTATCCAAACTGTTGTACGCATGATTCCATTTGTCAATCGCACAATGAGCATGCATAATTTTCTGTGGGATCGAATGCAGCATATCTTCCACCTCATAGAAATTGAGGGTTAGACAAATCGCTAAAAGCCTCTGCATTAGAAATACTCCATCAAGCAACATGTATGGCCAAGCAAGCAACAAATCTTGGTCGTGTCCAACTCGCACCAGCAAAAGACACTAGCCCAGGCTCCAACAAAAATGCAGCAGAGAAACTCAAGCTTATTTCCTTGGTATTTTGACCCTGTACAACAGTCAAACTTGGTGAGAGAATGAGCAGCAACTTGGCCCTTGAGCTGGGTATGATTTCGACATCCTTTCTGACTAGAAACTCAACTAGAAGACACAACAATTTTGACACATCGTCTTGAAACATGTTGTGTGATCAAACCAAAAAAAATATGGAAAAACGAAGGCACGGGTTTTTTTTGTAATGAAATGAATTACATAACCCTGAAATCGTTTCCTTGGATTCCTAACAGTTTGCGAGAAAATCATGGTTCTTCGAGACCCTGTTTTGGTAACTGTGTCAAGAAAAAAAACGGTTTTTAAATTAATGCACAGACAAATATGGGTTTTTCTCGCAGTGAAGCAGATTTGCTGGCAGTTTTGTTGGTTAATGCAGTGGTGTCTTCATCATAAAACTCCACCAAATGTGGTCAATGTTACCAATTCTCATGCGCTGTTACGTGGATCGTGCCAAGAACTTGGCATGTCAATGGTAATTTGCCACCAATTGTAAAAAATATCATCGAATCAGGTATGATCTAACATTGATCACCGACATATGATCTATTGGATAGAAACCTTGCACTATTATCAACTTCGTGGAGAATAATTATAGAAAAACATTTACATGAGTAGAACAAGCTGGCATGAGAGGACAATATGGAAATTATTTGCTTCACATATATGTCACTCTAGAATCAATTGTAGTCGGAGGTAAGAGGTAAGAACGCATTAAATTTTTTGTCCAATAATGACTGAAAATTCACCTACATCTTGGTTTCTTCACTAACGATGGTATACATAAAGGGCAATAATGGGAGGTACTATGTGTTGGAAATTTTGTGAATACACATATAAATATAATAATTTATATATGAAAAAAAAATTGATTCATTGAAAATTTCAAAGAGTCATAACTGGAATAGCTCATAGATCCTATATTCTTCTAATTCCTTCACAATGTAGATTTTCATAAATATGATATTCTAATCATAACTCTTATAATTGCTCGATCACAATGTAGATTTTTGCAGAATTTTAAAAAATATAATATTCTTAAAAAAAAATTGAGGAAGAAACGAAATAAGATTGGACAATCACTCAATCAATCAAATAAGCAGTCTAACATTTAGTACATTGATATGCAATAAAAACGTTGAGAATGGCACGTCGATCGGCTACAATGAATTGTTGACAAGTGCTCTGTGTTATAATTGAACAACAAGTCAAAGTGATTTAGTACTTTCATAGTTGCACACACAGAGGGTAACACACTTGAAAGAAAATTAGGGGGATTCATTTATAGAACATTTAGAGGATTAGAGATGGCATTAACAACTATGTTTTTATTCTTGTCGTATGCTTTTATGTAACGTACTAATCTATAGGACACAACAAAACTCTAATGCCAAGCTTTTTGCCATGCACATTCCATGAACCATCTGACACAAGTAAGTAATTTGTATTTCAGGGGTATTTATTAAAAATGGATTGTTATCAACATAAGGAATTGGACTAAAATTATGCTTTTGAGTCTCCTTAAACTATTTCATTTGGCATTAATTTTTGTGTAAGGATCATTAAGGAATTGGCCATTTCTTTTTGAACATGCTTATGTTCTTTATGCCAAGTTTTTTTGCAGATTTTGGATGATCAACTGATCATTAAGGAAACTAATTGTGCACACAATTGGTCTTCAAAATACTAATTTCATAAGAAATTCTAAAGAACAAGTCCATGAACATAAACGATATTTCCAGAAAATTACAAGTTCTTGCAACTTCCTGTTATGGCTTAATGGTTTGACATGTTGCATGACAGATTAACAAATTCGAAGAGCTGGGGTTTGTTCCTAAATGTACAAGGATGGTAAAATACCTATCTACACTTGAATTCGACGTCTACAGGTGGCTGGTCAACACTGGTCAAATTCAGCTATTTTAGCAGAAATTCTAGAATTAATGAGCAGATATGTTATATTTGAGATTTTGCGTGCCAAAATTCACTTTTTCCGAGTAAGAGTCATTAACCATTTCTCATTATCCACATACACTTCATTACATTTTCATCAAACCTAACCCACCAATAAAAGCAACGAAGCTCATTTCCAAGCTTTTTGTTCCAATTTGGCGCAACACATTGCCAGTTTCCTATTCATTGTCAGTTTCCTTTTTCCTACACTTGCAAATAAAACCTTGCTTCCATACACCATTGAGTCCATAGTCTTTGAGTCTAAATATTTTTCTAAAAACACCTTGAAGCTTGCATGTCGATAAACAAAAGGAATACATCAATGTTCCTTGTTCATCGGATCTTCTAAGTATTTGACAACCACAAATTCATTCATACTTAGAAAGATGTGTTTGAGGCATCTTGACTCTCATCCACATCAAAGATGGGAGATCTCATGTTGACTAGCGGCATCCATCAGTGGCCACTAAGTTAACAATTTCTTGTTAAGTTCAACACCAAAACATTTATTCACATGACAAGAATTGTGCCAATGAGCATTGAAGACTTGAAGACCAATCATTTTGTAGTAGTGGAAGCAGATTTACTTTCATTACTTTTCAGTTTTTAATGTAAATGACTTGAGGACAAGTCAATAAATAAGGTTGGGGGGGGGGGGAGTGTAAATTCTGAATTTTGTATACCTTCCAAGCCTTATACATTTTCAGCCACATTCAACAGTAGATTTCGAACGTTTAGCAAAAGATCTAGAAGCGGATGCAACGACAATAAAAGATTCACTTTTTCAACATCATCCACCATTTTCACAGCCAAGTGAAGAAGACTATGATCAGAATTTTGCAGCTATGCATGCACAACTCTCATTCATTTTTTAAAGGGTAAGTTGAGGTATGATATTTTCTAATTTTTAACCATTTAATTCCTTGAAAAACTAGAATGATAATTTTTGGAAAAAAACTTCCTTTCCTCATTTCACAAAATTTCCAAAACCATCAGTTTGGGGGGGCGATACATTTACATTCATACTTTTTCACCTTCATATTTTTCCATATTCATATATCACATTCTAAAACCCACATGCATTCAAAATATATTTACTATTACATTATCATGAGCATAAAAATTGCTTTGTAAAAAGTATTTAAAATTTAATTGGATGCCAACACAATCATGGTTGTTACACAAGAACCAACCATGATGCATTCCAACAAAATATTTTGCAATAAAAATCACATTATCAATATGCAAAGATCATACATTAAAATTGAGTGCAACAAACAAAATATGGTTGAAACACAAGAACCAACCAAGTTTCAATTCATTAAAAATACTTTGCAGAAGTTAAGTAAATGATATCATGCAAAGTTCAAGCCAAAGCTCAAGAATCAAAAGTAATGTGATAGATTGCACAAGGACATGCAATACCTTAATTTTGGGGGTTTTTTGGGCCTAAGAACTATCCTTAAAATACATCTACTTTCACTCCATTCAACATCCACTTTCTCTCCATTCACACCTTTTTCTCACCTCTATTCCACCACCATGTCATCACATTAACTTCACTTTTATCATTAAATGGGTTATCATTGTGTTTTCCAAAACATTATTAATTCTTAGTATTTTTAAGAGAATTTGTGGTTAAACTTTAGAAAATAATATCCATATACTTATACCTAACAATTAGAATGAGTTTGTTGACATGTGTAGGTACAAAGGAAGCTTCTAAGGCACTCTATGTTCAAATTCGAATTTGAGGAGATCATGGACCTCATGGATAAGATCATGGACCTCATGGAGAAGATCATGGAGGATAAGGTTATGTGTCACCGTTGGTTGAGAGATATGTGGATTTGAAGAGGGAATAGTGGATCCACATTTTTGAGTTGATTATCATAACTTTTGTATAAATATGAGTGTTATCTCCTTCATTTGTTACTTTGGAATTTAGAATTTAGATTTGAGAAGTTAGAATTTAGTACCTTAGGATCTTATAAGTTTGTAATGAGAAGTTAGAATTTGGAATCATTGTAATGGATATTTTAGAACCTCTTGGAATGTAGAACTTGTAATTGCAAACTACAATTGAAGATAAATAAAATGGAGCTTCTTTGACCTTCTACATTTGACTTCTCTTTTGATGTGCTTGTGAATCCTTGGAAGGGCCCCCATTGTCTAGCAAGTACACTTTTGTTTTGGTAAGCTTTCATTTTATGTTTGTTTGTAAATTTCATTAGGTTCATATGTTTGAAATATTAACGAATGACCTTTCATAAGAAAGTATTAATGTTTCTTTCAATGAATCTGATTTGTTATTTAATGTTTAATTTCATTAGTTTAAATAGTTTGTTGATTAAGATGATTAGAAATATTAATGAGTAGTCTCTTGTAAGGGAGCTTTTATATTTCTTATACTTGTCACATTGTCTCTAGATTTCATATTTATTAAATGACTAAATAGGTGTTGGAGATCCCAATGAAAGACCTCCTGTAAGGGAGATTTGGCATTTCTTCACCTAGCTTAGTTTAGTTTGTCTCTAAGTTCATATATATTGGATGATCCTCTAAGTTTACTTACCCAGATTGATAATAAATGAAACTCTAATTTGCATCCGCATTTTAGACCAACACCCTGTCATGATCCAGATACATGCCCAAGTTGTCGCCAATGCACCAGAAGATGTCCTCCACCCAGAAATGGAGAGGGAGTCCTGGTAGGCGAACCCAGATCAGTCCCACTCCCAAATTTTCCTTCTCCAGATCAAATAGTAGTGACTATCATTTTAACAGAACAAGAGTCATTTCAATATGTCAATACTTGGTTAATACTCAATCCACCGGCTTTGGAAGCGGGAATATGAGCACGAACTAGCCCTGAGATAGAGTGATGACTGCCAGCAGTTGAGCCATCAGGTTCCCCCAAACTTCCATAGTCCATTTTCTAAGGCGAGCTGGTGTGTAATTCCTGCCACTGACCTTGCACACCAGCACTGTACTCTCCATTAGGGCAACCTGTTCCATGTTAATCCTAGCCCTAAACACCAGGAGCCTATCACGATCCTAAATCTTGGAGAGCTTTGATCTTTATTTCCCCCTGTTTTGGGTTGTGAACTTAAAGGAGCGCCATCGGTCAGAGGGTTTTCATCGGTGTTAGAGGCCCAATTTTTTCAAGTGTTGTGTCCACCCTAAAAATTCCATCGAAGAAACCTGAGGAGTAAGCAATAGAGGCAATGTTTGGATGCGTTAAACCCTCAGAAGTAGACCCAAAGAAGCTGAAGGATGGAAGCCGTGGCCCCTATACTACCTAAGTTGTCCCACAAACCCCAATCAATGGATCCCCCACTCTGCTTAGAAGCTCTTTAGAACGCTGATGTGCATGAGACCAGTTCTAGAACTCCGAAGGAGACAAAATGGTAAGAAAAGGAGACTTTGTACCCTTTCCCAAACCTAAATAACCCTCTGAGACTGTTGAAGCCGGTTGGGAGAAAACCAAACCCTAGAGGGTTACCTCCATGTTATCCATTAAAGAGGATAGATCAGGTACCTGCCCTTTCTATAATCAAGATGTTTCCGGTTCCTTTCCCGCCCTTGACATGTGTTTGTCTTCGACCCAGATATCAGTTGGGGCTAAGCTATCAGAGGAGTAGTTGAACAACTCCTCCTCCATGCATATACCCAAAACCGTATGAGTGGTCCTTACTGTTCTGAGAAACCCATGCTAACCTTCTACAGATGCTGACCCCTGTGAAGTCTTCGAAAAACCCCGGGAGAAAATGAAAGGAGCTTCAATAACCTTACCACCGCAACAGACAAACCTCCCTTAATCACCTCGAAAATGACCAAATGTAAAACACAGGGAAAAGCACAGATGTTTCCAAACTCTGTTAGTCAAAAAAACAAGTAAAATACCCTGGGGAAGTGGTTGTTAAAACAAAGACTCCACTTAGCAGAAATCGGAAATTAACTGGCCTCTTCCCGAAACCGTGAGACTAGGAGGGGTCAAAATAAAAACTAGGGAAGCAACAAAGGAAGGTCGCATTAAAACCTTGTAAGAACTTAAACACCAAGCTTAGGTATAAACCCACAGGAAGACCTCCATCATAGAACCAAGGTCTACAAGGATGGGTTTTACCCTAGCCCACCCATCGAGTCCTACCTGCGTCGAAAACACTTCATCAATTTGCCTCACTTCGTCCATATTGGAAACCACTATTGATGGATAAGATTTATAATATGTTAGATCATCATATATAAACATATAAACTATCATTCATAATATGACAACATATATCAGGAACAATACATGGGTTTATTTATTGATTAAAAGCAGTAACTATAGTAAAAATACAACATAATCTAGGCCAAAGGCACCGAAAAAGCCTTCCTCCAGATCTGTCTAGCCTGAGCCATGAAGACAACCTCTCTAATAAGTTCAAGTAGGTTCTAGATAAGGATGTTGAGCATCTATGCAAATGAAACCAATGTTTCGCAGATATTGGGAAGTATAATGTCAATATCCTTCTTCTTGTATCAATTAGTCCTACCCATGGGGTGTATATATACCACCTAAAATTGGTTATTTTAGTTAGCTTACAAGCTCTTGTAGGTGGGCTCTCATTGAAACCCATAAACCGCGCCCGAGAAAATAACATTTTAATTTATTTTTTCATATTTTAAAAGGTATACATGGGTATAGTGTTATGGGAACAACGTATGTATGTGATTTAGTATGGGCAGAGTCAGTATGAATTTTGAGATACTACTTTTTAGTATAAAGTCAAGTCTGCATAGAAAATGGACTACCCAGGGCCATAAAAGAGCATCAGGTCTACAAGAGTGTTGAATGATGCTATAACACAAGTGCAAGAGAAAATTAAAATGAAAAACTTATATAATTTAGATGGATCTATGATGATATAATTTCAAATATAGTATTCATATTGTCCATTTAAATTTACACACAAATTACACAAACATATTATCCATGTGTGCATTATATTAAGACTCCATATTCTACAATATATATATATAAAATGGGAAGAAATTCCACAGTTCCAAATTCTCAACTATATTAATAATATGGGGAATTTTTTTTTAATGTTAACCACATTATTAAAAAATAAGTATTATTATTCATTGTAAGAAAAAATATTTACAGGTTAAAATTTTCATGTTAAAATGAGGGTGAATATCCATAGTTAAGAATATTATTATATGTTTTTTAATATGTATATATGTTTAACTCATATATTAATTCCTTTTATAATTAATAATAATAATAATTTATTAAAATAAAGTTATAAGTTAGTTAATTTTTATGATTTTTAAAAAATCCACGCAATGTGAGATGTATCATTGGATAAGTGTTTTGATGTTTACCATGGATTGATGCCTATAATTATTTACCAACCATTTAATTTATATGATTATACTAGTCAATATTATATTTGTAAGACATCTACTTCATTTAAATTATACAAAATATTTTAAAATTTAGTTAATCAATGCCTTCCTCGATGGTGGTTGATAACGTGGTAGATTGAAGGCTTGGGGGGAAAGCCCACCACCCCATCGATGAGAACATCATTAATGAAGGGTCTAGTGTGGTCAACCCCCTCCATGCACAAGAATGTGAACCATCTGCATGTAATTAACATGGCACACGACAATTCACCCCTATGTTTAGGCATAGTGATAGGGTCTTAGAGTAAAAAAAGGAAAGAAAACCCTGTGTCCCTACTGCAGGAGGGATCAATAAGGGAAATTGATAGTTTTGTAGAGGAAAACATGAATTTCTTGAATTACACATTGCTAAATTCTACTATGTTTCCTTCTGGTGTGAGCATGGATGAACAAGCCTTTAGCTGCAATGTATTCTCAATCTGCTTGGGTGTAAGCCTGACTTTGAGGAAGGGGAAAATAGGGGTACAAAGCAGGAGTGGAAAATTGATGGTATTGCAAAAGATGGTTGTTGGAAATGGAGCGGTTTTCAAGTTGTTGGGTCATTGACACCTCCTCCAACACTTCAACATCGAAGCTTTGAATCTACAACGATTTTCCTAACAAGGGTAATTCTATTTTCCTTCACCTGTATTATCAATTTATATGGTAATCATTTGGTTGGTCTTTATTGTCTAGATATTATTGTTTTGTGTGGTTTTGGTCTCTTGGGGGATGGCATGAAGCCAATAGTTTGACACCACCCTTGGTTTGTGGCGATTTTTCTATTCCTCTATTTGACAATTATCTCGTCTCGTGTTGGTGTTCTAATGATTATTTGTTGCATTCCCTCCATTAGCTTGATTTGGTTTGACTTTAATTCCATCCCCATGCCATAGTTAAGCTTTGTAATCAGTCATAGAGTGTGACCCTTCTGTGCAATATGTCATGACAACATATTCGTAGCCATAAGGGAGTATGTGGTCATGGCCCCTAGGGCTAAAATCACACACAATAACAAGTGCACATAGTTGCATACACTTTCTATTTTGTTGTCCCTCCTAAAACCCGCAACGAGATATGTAACCTTGAGTCTCTTGTTACTATGGACCACTAAGCTTTTTCAGATACAAAGACTTTAGAGGATCTTTCTCACTGGGCTTTTACCTTGGTCTTATCAGGGGAAGAAGGAAACGATACCTCAATTCCATATTTCTTCACTAGGAAATGAAGACTTTGTTAAGCAAGGGTATTAAAGGAAAAATAAGAAGAAAGGTGTGAAATTACTACTTTAGAAGACATTGAATGTGCTCACTAAAATCAATTATTTTACTTGCAAAGACTGGATGCAAGGCTAGCATATTTAGAAAGCCACCTTCAATGTGAGTTCAACCCTCCTACTCCTCCAAGATCTAGCGCCAAAGACCCAACACTTGTTATTTCTTCATACTCTTGAATGGTTGGAATGTTTAATTACAGTCTTTTGTATTACAATATTGTAGTAGTTAGGCGTGTTTTGGTGAACATGATAAGTTTTTGGACAGTATACTTATTTCATAGGTGACTATTGTTGAAATGTGGCGACAAGAATATTCCAATTTTAATTTGTCCTTGAATTAAAATTGTGAATTAAAATCGAATTTAGTCTCACCAGCTACTTGGAAATAATTAATTAATTGATTATGGATTAATTAGTTGGAGAAATTCAATTTAGAAGTCTTTATGAAGTCATGCAAGAGTTATCCCTTAAATTAAGGAGATAAGATTGAGTTATATTTGAGTTGTAAATAGTTAACTCAGTTTACTGAATTAAGTTATGTT
Organism: Pinus taeda; assembly: GCA_000404065.3. Lineage (NCBI taxonomy): Eukaryota > Viridiplantae > Streptophyta > Pinopsida > Pinales > Pinaceae > Pinus > Pinus taeda. Next base: position 7,369 of record APFE030008280.1, on the reverse strand, counting down.
AAATTAGTTCTAAACTATTTGAGGAACTGATTGTGAGTTATCAGTAAGTTGATGCATGCATGCACTCAACCACTGTACTCCAGATAACTGAAGATTCCCTCATCAGTAACTCATGCATGTCTATTTTGAGAAAGACCCAGTTGAACTAAATGTCAGGGACAATGTACTATCAGTTGCATGTGTTTTCCTATAAAGAAAACTCATGCATGCAAAAGGAAAAATTCCTTGAGGATCGCAGTTCTGAAAGGGTGTGAGATCAGTGTGTGAGATCAGTTTTCCACTTGGTAACAGGAGGATCACCCAGGAGAAACAATGTAAGGAAATAGGAGCTTGGAGGCTAGAGAGGAAAGCTTGTGAGAAGCCAGGATAACCTGTGAGCATCTGTGAGGATTGTACTAAGAGTTGGCTAGTTGTGAGAGCTAAGGCTTTGTATAATTCCTATGTATTTCCTTGATAATACAAATAGTGGGGTTTTTAGCTGAGGCTTTCCCTAAAGTATTTTCTTGTGTATTGTGCATTTATTCTTCTTCTTCTGGTTATATTTTTCAGCTCGATCTTTAAACTTTCACAAATTAATAGTAGAATTAGGTTGTAGTATTCTTCTTTGATTTATATTGCATTATCTGGTTAACCTACATACAAATTAGTTACATGGTATCAGAGCTGTGAACAGTATGCAGAGAAGAGAATTCGAAGTTTGAAGTTCGGGGTTGCAAGTGCAAAATCAAATTCTTATCATACTTCAAGGTTGGCCAATGGCATTCAATGGCGATATACCTTGGAAGTTAGCTTGAATTACATAGCATGGAAAGATCGCATGGAGGTTGTATTAGAAGACAATGGATTGGAGGAATTCATTGATCAAGAAATCCAAAAGCCAGCTTCAACTATGCACAAGAGTTGGCTGAGTGGCAGAAGTGTGTGGCAAAGGTGAGATGGATCATCCTTGAGGGAGTTCGAGACCATATTGTCTCGAGTCTCCATGGGAAGGATACTCCATTTTCAATTTGGAAGACATTGAAGGACCTCTATCAGAACAATAGCGACCAAATTAAATTGGCGCTCAAGGATAAGCTTCGAAGAATCAACATGGAAAAAGGTGATACTATTTCCACATATCTGAACAAGATCACCACCTGCAGAGATGAGCTTAACAGTGTGGGAATAACTACCGTCGATGATGATATGGTGAGCCTCGCTCTCCTTGGCCTTCCAAAGAGCTGGAATAGCTACCAAGACTCTGTGAATGGAAGGGAGAAACTGTCGAATTGGGAACGACTGTGGTCAGATCTCATGCTGGAGGAGATCAGGAGGAGCACACGAGATGGATCTTCATCCAAGAATGATGATGAAGAAAATATGGCCTTAGCAAGTAAGGAAAGGAAAGGGAAGGGGAAGGCTTCCCATTCCAAATCAGATTCTTCTCATGGAGGGAAGAAGGTTGACAAGTCTAAAGTGATACACTTTAATTGTCATGAGATGGGACACTATGCGACTAATTTCCCATCGAAGAAGTCCAAGAAGGGATCCTCAAAAGGATCGGAAGGTGAGGCATTAGCCTCTCAGTTCGAAATGGACTTTACCCTCATCACATGCATGGTGTCGTCGATGATGGGTTGTGTCTGGTATCTTGACAGTGGAGCCTCATTCCACATGACTAGTGATAAAAATTTATTCAGTGCCTTGGAGGAGAAAGAACTCAAGATGTGCATAGAGGTGGGTGACGATGATAGGTATAGTGTTTCGAGAGTGGGCACGGTTGCTTTTCAGAGGGAGCATGGAGCTCCTCTCACCTTGATAGATGTGATGTATGTGCTTGGACTAAAGAAGAACTTGGTATCGGTCGTGATGTTGGAGGACAAAGGCTATGAGGTTGTCTTCAGTAAAGGAAAGGTGTTCCTAAGACACATAGCCACGGGTCAGACCAAGAGGATAGGGATTCGGGTGAAGAATCTCTATAAACTAGAGGTAGATGATTTTGCAACATTGAGTACGAAACCAGAATTGGTGCAAAGCCAAGACATTGGCAAGTTGTGGCACAGGTGGTTGGGTCATTTGCATCATGGGGCTTTGAAGATAATGTAGCAGATATCTATAGGACTTCCCAAAGGTAAACTTGAGCAATTTGACACATGCAAAGGTTGTACCTTGGGAAAGTACACCAAGTCTTCCTTCATTATCGAGACAATCGAGCAAAGGCTATCTTAGAGCGAGTTCATACTGATTTGTGTGGACCATTCTCGATGGCATCCATAGTGAAGCAAAGGTATTATGTGATTTTCATTAATGATTTTTCTCGTAAATGCTGGATTTATTTCATGCAAAAGAAGGACCAAACCTTCACAAAGTTTTGTGAGTTCAAAGCTTTGGTTGAGAAAGAGTTAGGGAAGAAGATCAAGGCCTTGAGAAGTGACAACGGTGGAGAATATGTCTGTCAAGAGTTTAAGGACTTCTGTGCAGTGGAAAGAATTAAACGAGAGTTGACGGCACCTCATAACCCATAGCAGAATGGGGTGGCCGAGAGGAGGAACAAAACTATTGTAGGGGCAGCACGGGCGATGTTGCATGACCAAGGCCTACCACTTCACTTGTGGGCTGAGCATGCAACACAATGGCCTATTTGCAGAATAGAAGCCCGCATCGCATACTTGGGATGAAGACACCAGAGGAAGCTTTCTCTAGTAAGAGACCAGATGTGGGTGACTTCAGGATCTTTGTCTCATCAGTATATTTCCATGTGACAAAGGATGCATGGAAGAAGCTTGAGCTGACAGCAGAGTTGGGGATACTTGTGGGGTACATTGATACACCTCACAACTATCGGGTGTACTTGCCTACCAGTTGAAGGATAGTGGTTCGCAGAGATCTCAAGTTTGATGAGCAGAAGGGCATGCGAGTTTACCTTGAGAGGGAGCTCCAACTACAAGTTGTGAAGGAACTGTTGGTTCATAAGGAGGAGGAGCCTCAGACTGATGTGAAGCAACTGCATGTAGAGGTTCTAGGAGTGGTGACATCCACTCAAGCAGAGTCTTCCAGAGATGGACGGAAACACACAAGAGAAGATGACAGATTGTTAGAGGATGTGAGAGAGAATGTGGGAGCACCATCTTCTCAGCACAAACAAAGGAGGTCACCTGAGAGGTACACTGGATACATGGACCTTGTTGGGGAATGTGTTGAGACCGAGCCATCTTCCTTTGAGGAAGCAGTGCAGCAGCCGATTTGGGTTGATGCTGTGGTGGAGGAGTATGACTCCATAGTTCGTAACAGTGTTTGGGACATGGTTCCGAGACCGGAGAACAAGTCAGTTGTGAGTTCCCGTTGGCTTTACAAGGTAAAGCAAGTTGTTGATGGTAGTGTGGAGAAGCATAAGGCAATATTTGTTGCCCGTGGCTTTTCACAGGTCGAGAGGATTGACTATGATGAGACTTTTGCTCCTGCCGCAAGGTACTCATCTATCAGATCGATGTTGGCACTTTCATTACAGATGGGTTGGAAGATCCATTAGATTGATGTGAACACTACATTCCTCAATGGTAAGATTGAGGAAGAGGTGTACATAGAGAAGCCGAAAGGTTTTGAGACCTTCGATCGTGAGTCGCATGTGTGCCGACTCAAGAGAGCGTTGTACGGGCTGAAGCAAGCACCTCGTGCTTGGTACACCAGGATAGACAACTACTTCACCGGGTTGGGATTCACAAAGAGTGAAGCAGATGCGAACCTGTACAACATTGTGGTGAATGGTAAGCTGTTAATCATCGTACTTTATGTTGATGATTTCATATTGACTGGTGATGATCAGTTGATCATGTCTTGCAAGGAGGACCTTGCAAGAGAATTCGAGATGAAAGACATGGGTTTCATGCATTACTTCCTTGGCATGGAAGTGTGGCAGAAGGATGGGGAGTTGTTTATGTCCCAGGGCAAGTATGCCAACGAGATACTTAGGAGATTCCACATGGAGAAGTACAAGCCCATGCAGACTCCTCTAATTGGTAACTGGAGGAAGGAGGTTGCTACTTCAGGAGAAGTAGTGGAGGATACTGTGTACAGGCAGCTTGTGGGTTCACTGATGTACTTAGTGAACACACGACCAGATTTGTGCTATGCGGTGAACCAGCTGAGTCAAGCGATGGTTCAGCCTACCAAGATGTTTCGGAAGGCGACAAATCATGTATTGAGATACCTCAGAGGCACATCTTAGTATGGATTATGGTACAAATGAATAGAGGGTGTGAAGCTACAAGGCTTCACTGATGCATATTGGGTAGGGAGTCCATCAAATCGGAAGAGCACATCAGGAGGGATTTTCAACCTTGGGTCAGCGGCAATTTCTTGGTACAGCAAGAAACAGAGGTCGGTTGCACTCAACTCAGCAGAGGCTGAATACATAGCTGCAAGTCAGGCAGCATGTGAGGCTATCTGGATGCGGAAGATCCTAGTTGGTTTGTTTGATTAGAGGATGGATCCAACCGTGCTCTATTGTGATAATCAGAGTTGTATCAAACTCTATGAGAATCCAGTATTTCAGGATAGGTCCAAGCACATTGACATCCGGTATCATCATCTTAGAGACTGTGTAGCGAGGAGGATCATGTTGTTGCAGTATATTTCGACAGAGGAGCAAGATGCTGACATTTTGAGAAAGGCATTGTCAAAGTGTAAATTCAAGTTCCATAGAGACAGGATTGGGGTGGAAAATAATCCCTTTCTTATTGAGAGGGACTGTTGAAATGTGGCAACAAGAATATTCCAATTTTAATTTGTCCTTGAATTAAAATTGTGAATTAAAATCGAATTTACATTCACCAACTACTTGGAAATAATTAATTAATTAATTATGGATTAGTTAGTTTGAGAAATTCAAGTCAAAAGTCTTTCTGAAGCTATGCAAGAGTTATCCCTTAAATTAAGGAGATAAGATTGAGTTATATTTGATTTGTAATTAGTTACCTCAATTTACTGAGTTAAGTCCAATTAAATTAATTCCAAATTGTTTGAGGAACTAAATGCATGCACTCAACCAGTGTACTCCAGATAACTGATGATTTCCTCATAAGTAACTCATGCATGTCTATTCTGAGAAAGACCCAGTTGAACTAAATGTCAAGGACAATGTACTATCAGTTGCATTTGTTTTCCTATAAAGAAAAGTCATGCATGCAGAAAGAAAGATTCCTTGAGGATTGTGCAGTTCTGACAGGGTGTGAGGTCAGTGTGCGAGATCAATTTTCCACTTGGTAACAGGAGGATCACCCAGGAGAAACATTGCAAGGAAATAGGAGCTTGGAGGGAAGAGAGGAAGGCTTGTGAGAAGGCAAGATAGCCTATGAGCATCTGTGAGGATTGTACTGAGAGCTGGCTAGCTATGAGAGCTAAGACTTTGTATAATTCCTATATATTTCCACTTTGTATGATAATACAGATAGTGGGGTTTTTAACTGAGGTTTTCCCCAAAGCATTTTCTTGTGTATTATGCATTGATTCTTCTTCTTCTGGTTATATTGTTCAGCTTCTGCAAATTGATAGTAGAAGTAGGTTATAGTATTCTGCTTTGATTTATATTGCATTATCGGGTTAACCTACAATAGATTTTCTACAATTACAAATATATCATTTCCCTCGACGCAGATTAAAACCGCCTATGAAAAACCGTGGTTGTGTGTGATTGACTAATATATTTTAAATTTATGATATTCTAAAACAATACAAATATTAATTTAAATAATAATAATGATAAAATTAATACTTTTCTTATATCAATTTTTATCTTTATATTAATTATTCTATATTTTTTAAATAATAATAAAATTAGTAGCAACTTAAAAAACTAATTGAATAACATATAAGTTATATGTTGATATACCACTTTCCATAAAATTTATATAAAAACTTATACACTCAATCTTATTTTCGTATAGATTATCATGATCTTAATAAAATAATTCAATTTTATATTTTACTATTATCTAAGACAATAATTCAACTTTATATTTTAATATGTGAAGGACCACATTCTATAAACTTTATATAAAGCTTTATGTAAATAACTCTTAATTTTGTTTTTTCCCAATGTTTTAACCATTAATTAAAGGTGCAATATATAACATGTGTACAAGACATCTTTTAACTTGTTTCATCTTGCACCATTGTTGTCACTGAAATACAATAATTTTTCCACATATGGTGTCATTCTATTAGGATTCTTTGCATGACAACTAATATTTTTCACAAAGAAAATTTGATGTTAATATAAAATGATAATTTTACATTTATATTGTATGTTATGATAAAGATTTATGACAAAAGTTATTTTTAGGGAATTAAATTATTTCAATCTAATTTCGCATAATTTTGGTAATATTGTTTTAGGTGTGGCTAAATGGTTCTCTCATTTAACAAATGAATTGATCTCACTAATACTAAACTACTAGAAATATAAAAACTTTTTATTTCTCCAATTATTAGATTTTGTGACATAAAAGAATGACTTTTGATTGAAAATATAATATCTTAAATTATATTTTTTTTTTCCAATTTCACTATTGAAATATATTAATCAATATTATTGAATTTCTTGTTATAATAAATTTCTTGTTTTTTCTTAAACTTAAAATATTTAATTAAAAAAAAAAAATCAATATACTTACATGCTCATTAGATAGTATTCCTATTCCCTAAAAAAAAACTCATTTCATAGTTTACATCAAGATAAAAAGCAATCCTCTCACCCCTTTGCAACCACCACCTCTTCCAGTCTTAAAAATATGGTAATTTTATGAATTAATAAACTATGGAATTGAGTCTTATAAAAAATGTTTTGAAAATTAAATTTAATATCTTTATAAATATTTTAGTCTTATCAATTGAGTTTAACGAATTATTTTCCCCACTCAAAATTATTCAATATTCTTTAATTAAATATAATAATAAGTTTAAATGAACCCTTTAGTATCATTTAATTTGAAATGATAAACAAATAAAATATCGGTTTAAATAAACCTTAATTTAAAATTTACCTTAACCGCTTTGCAACCACCACCTCTTCACCTCTTAAAAATATGGTAATTTTATGAGTTAATAAACTATGAAATTGAATCTTATAAAAAAAGTTTTGAAAATTAAATTTAATATTTTTATAAATATTTTAGTCTTATGAATTGAGTTTAACAAATTATTTCCCCACTCAAAATTATTCAATATTCTATAATTCGATATAATAATAAATTTAAATGAACCATTTAATATCATTTAATTTAAAATGATTAACAAATAAAACATCAGTTTAAATTAATCTTAATTTAAAATTTATCAATTATAAAGAAAGATCCCACACATTTATAATGCAAATCATTTTTCTTAGATTTTT
>APFE030008279.1:0-16246 GCA_000404065.3 Pinus taeda | reverse complement strand
TGAGCGCAAGGAGAAGGATAAGTTCTATTGATGGGTCAAAATCTTAAGGCTGGAATAGTGGTATCTCTATATGATTTGGATCTGTGATATGTGGTGCACGCTTGATCTATAAATCTGATAATCTGGGTTAACTAATATCTGAATGTTTGAAAGAATGAATTTATAGATCTATACACAGGTTTAGTGAAGCGAAAGGGAAAGTTGCGTATACGTAGGTTGGTATTGACACAAAAGCGTATGCACGCAGGTTTCTGAATAGTGAAGTTGTGTTCATCTCTTGATTTATGTTCTAGCTGCTTCTGTTTATTGCTACAGTGTTCTGGGTTCAGAAGTGGGGTGTGATTAATGTTATTATGATCTAGGTACGGTCGTCAGAGAAGTGTTTATTTTGATTCAGTTTTGATTGGTGAAAAGGTGATTAGTTGATGCAGGAATTCTTGATGTTTAATTGATGTTATTTGTGGATCCAGTCTGAAAATTTATGAAACATGGTCCCTGGAAGGAAGAGAAGGTTGTAGTCTTCTGCAGGTAGCAGCCTGTGTACTAGTATCACAACTAGTACAAGAACTAAGGGGGTTGTAGCTCCCTTCTAGGAGAAGCTGGAAAACAAGAGAGGGTTGTAGCTCTTTGCTGGTAGCAGTCTACGTACTAGTAAAGGACTGCACCAGTACAGACTCATTGTAAAAATAAGTTTCTAATTGAAAAGATAGAGACATATTGGAGCAGGTGGGTTTCACCCACATTGGGTTTCCACCTTATATCTTGTGTTCTTGTGTGTGATTGTCTTCTGCTCTATTTTTCTATTCCTGGTTACTGTTTATATGATCCTGATGCACAGATTAATGTTCAACATCTGTAGAATACTTTAAATTATAAGTCTGTATGGTATGCGCGGGTTGCCTTATCTGTAGTTGCATATATACGCGGTTTTCTCTAACTTAAGTAGCGTATATGTTCTAGGTTTGAAAAATAAAATAATTGACCAGATAATACTGATTCACCCCCCCTCTCAGTATTAATTCCAACACTATATTGATCAGTACCTCCATTGTTGTCTTCAACATGCAATGTGGATCCTGCTCAAATATCATCTTCTACACCGAGGTGACAAAATTATCTAGCAATTGTGTGATAAATCCTCTGAAGTTTCAGTTAGACAACATTTTACAATAAGTGTTCATAGAAGTCTCCACCAATGTCCATGCCCACTTCAAGCCTGGGAACTCCTAACGGGCACAGATTGCATCCAAGATGTAAGCGATCATGTAGATTTCTACTTGGTGACCTTTGGTCGGTTGTCAAGCTCTTTCTACTTGTTCCTTCAACTGGTGAACCAACATGTTGGACTAGTTGCAAACTTTGCCTTCACTTTCCAATTGGTCCAATGCGATCACCCAACTCTATGGGAAGGTTTTTGTGCTTTCTTATCCATACAAGCAACATGCAAATATGACCAAGTCTTGATACTCCCTCCACAATATATTTGTCTTGTAGATCTCGTTGGGTGTCATCCTGAATTTAGTCGGCTCCTTCACCCAGTTCTTCAAGATATCCATGGAGTTGGCATTCCTGCTGGGTATGCTAAAGGGTGTCTCTGTGGTGATCACAAGCTTCGACATATGGTACATATGATCATAATCATGTCCCCTAAAGGTAGAAATCTTCGTCTTACTGACACTAGTCAATATCATCGTCTCAGGATCAGTGTGTGAGACGATCCAATGTATCATGTCTGCACATGGGAGCACAGGATACCTGCATGCAATTCGGTACAAGCTAGACTTGTGAATGTTCACATAGAATTGATAGTCTTCGTGTTTTGGGAAAATTTAGTGTTTCTACAAACGCCTAACCCTCTAGACCTAGTAGCTAGTTTAGAAACAACAATCAAAGTAATTCGCTGCTTTTCCTATAATTAACAGATAAGAGAAGGAAGGAAAGGAACCAACCTGTAACTTTCACTTGATCCCTCTCTCCTTTGACTGATTTCACCGCTCCTTTCCGTACTTAACTCGCATGGAAAGTACCTGTGCACAAGTCGAGATAGAAACCCATCAAAGCATACAATAATGTTCTGTTAACTAAACATATCATGGAATCCAAAATATGATATACATCATATGAACACATGAATGGAAAAAGCTTAGAATTCTTTATTAATAAAAGGAAAGATTACAACTGATGAATGTTCATACTTGATTCAGTGTCTTCCTTCCAGTTTCAATCCCTTCTCTCCTCATGAAGCAACAATTCAACATCATTACAATACTCTTACTAATCTCATTCCAACAACATCTCCTTAGCTCAAGAAATTCCAACCTAGACTAGCGTTTGAATACTTGGTCAATTTATAGCTGAACGGAGGAGGTTAAGCCATTAATGGCCCTCATGAATGCTCTGCCAAAATTGGGAGCTGGTTCCATGGAGGAAGGGATAATGGATTAAGGTTCATTCATCCCCTTCCTCATCTAAATTCTAGCTCCATCCATCTGGAAACTTCTAGAAGTATCCATTGGATGAGGAATCCAATGGATTCATTTAAAAAATTCGATGAATCTTGCTCAGCGTAGGTGAAACAAAGGTTAAGTGTGCTACAGCGCACCTAGTCAGTGTAGTTTCTGCATTGCAATGCCGCCTGATAGAAGGCTACATGCGTTGATCTCCTTAGGGACACTTTTTGGATGAATGGTGTCATGGAAACTCTTGGGAGGAAATCATGATGTAGGTTGACCTAATTAGGGAACGAAAACAACTAAATTAGGGCTTGATGGACCCTAATAATACGGATCTGGAAGTCAGGATTGATGTGCCCAAATTGACCTGTAACAATTGCACCCTAAAGCATGAAGTTGAAAGTAAACATGTCGAGTGAGATGCTTTACTATTTGGAGAGAAGGTTTTGAACTAGAAGGAGACTTGCATCAGTTACAATACAAATATAATGATAATTTGATTTTTTCTCACGAACTAGTTGAGGGAAGGCATACCCATGCTTAGCTTATAAACTTTCATTACATGTACAAATATAGTCGTCTACAGATATAGACCCATGAATGGATGACCATGAATGTAAGGCCATTATACATTGGATATAGTACTCCTAAAAATATATCGCAGCCCGGATGGATGAGACTAGATCTGTGGTATTCAATCTCATTCAATCTTCACTCGATGTACAAGTCTAACCATGTGAATAGATGATCCGAAGTCGAACATGGAGAGACATTGTCTGATTACTAGTCAATGATGTAATCCATTAACAGATGCGAGAGGAATCACCGATAATGATAAAGACCCTCAAGGTACTGCAATACATTTCGCATGGTGTGAATAAATGATTTGAAGTTGAACACCATATGAAGTCTTTCAATTGAAGGCCAGTGATGTCAACCTATTGCTAGAAGCGAGAAACCTACCATTGATGTATGCAAGCCTCAAGATACTGAAGGGGTGTTTCTAAGTCAACTTCTTGGATGATGTGCTTATGTCGACAAGAAGCAACTCGTCGTAGGAGGGCCTTGATGTAACCCAAGTTAATGACATGAAACAAGGTAAATGATTTTGGAGATGAAACATCGACTGACGACACAAGGTTCAGGAATGGCAGACATGAAAATGAAGGTTTACTGTATTGTAAAGGATGAAGTTTTAAACTGAATGACTTCTTTTGAACATATCGACGACACTGAAGTGAATTAGTAGCATTGACCCAATACAAAGTGATGGATGGTATGATAGACCGACGCTGTGATAACCATCACGCTGAATGACCCAACCCACATACACGGTGATGAGGTGAAAGTCTCATGTTCAAGAGCGACTTGCTACCATAAAGTGTTCTCGGCTTTTTCCCATTTTCCACAGTCATTTCTAACTAGTACCTCTTTATTTTTATCAAGCTTGAGGATAACATATGCTTGTTGTATAATTCCACCCTTCGGGTGAATCCATCACTATTTGATGTTTTAACGATTCTAGTGAAGGTGAAACTTAGTCTTGTCTAGATGGACAAGTCTCTCACTATTTAATGTTTTTAATGAGTTTAATGATAAAGATAACTCGGCCCTTTTCACATTTAGAGAGTCTGAAAAGGGACTTAAAGGAAACTCCACAAGTTCTTTTTCATAAATTTGTCTCTCAAGTATGAAAAAGCATAAAACAATACAAGAGAGAAGCTATTGACCATGTTCGATCAACGAGTACCTTTTTCATAGTTAATCTATCTCAGTCTGAAGAAGGGGTAAAACTATACCGAGTAGATATTGATTCTAATCCATTAATGAGCTAGAAACAACAAACGCTTGGTAACCTTTTCACGTTTAGAGAGTTTGAAAAGAGCTTAAAGAGAACTCCATTTTGAGGAACAAGTGGTGTCTAGGGTAGCAACTAGTTCTGGTAATGTTGGAACTTCTCAAAACATGTTGATTTATGTGAACAGGTTGGCTAACAAGACCACTCATTGCAACTGTTCCTCAAAAAGGTAAAATAATCAAGTGAAAGTGTATGATCGGCCAAAGGGATGGTGGCGATAGAATGAAAACAACCAAGGCTCATCTGAAAAAAAAGGCTGATAAAATGGAAATCACAAGGGTTAAAATGGAAATGGGTTCATTTTTACACAAGCTTGAAATGACAAAACTATGCTTGGATTCAGTTTCATTTTTAAACAAGCTTGAAATGAAGAACTATGTTTGATTTAGTTTACATGCCCCCAGCATGATGAAAGGGAGAGTCTCCCGTAACCAGATGGAAGTTGCTGCGGTGAAGCAGGATAGTTATCCAACACCTTTTGGCTTCTTCCAGATAGGGACAAAGGTGAATGGGGTGATTCCCTTCACATAACCTACAGGGAAACTTAACTTTACCACTAGGTGCATGCCCCCCAAGATTCATTAGATTGACCTAAGTAGACTACTCATGGCTATCAGGTGGATGGAATGAAGGTTCATTTACGAGATCAAGTGAAAGACTCGATTGGGATTTTACGAGATCTAATCAAAGACTCGACTTGGAAGTTTGCTCCAGGGGACCTTGTTTCATTTTTTAATGAGATTGACACAAGACAAGGAACTATGCTCATACTCCTTGATTTCATTGTTTAACGAGGTTGAAACAAGACTAGGAACTATCCTCACATCCTTGGTTTCATTTTTTAACGAGGTTGACACAAGACAAGGAACTATCCTCATAGACTTGTTTCATTTTTTTCATGAGGTTGACACAGTAAAAGAACTATCCTCATAGACCCTTGTTTCATTTTTTAATGAGGTTGACACAAGACCAGGAACTATCCTCGAAGACCCTTGTTTCATTTTTTAATGAGGTTGACACAAGACAATGAACTATCCTTAAACTCCTTGTTTTCATTTTTTAACGAGGTTGACACAAGACCAGGAACTATCCTCATGAACTTGTGTACATCACAACTCATAAGAGGTCATGAAGGAGAGATCTTGTTCCAATGCCCCTAATACATGATGTACAACATCATATAATTGATCGTCAATTGATGTAGGTATGGAACAAGTTGCCACATATTTAACCCATGGCGGGGATGATACCATTGGTACAAAAGGACCATTTAGGGAAGATGGTTGACTAGGAGCCATATTTGGATCAGGAAATGAAAGCTGGTCAATGGTGACAATTATGCCTTCATGCGAGAAATAAATCACTCGAAAGAGTGCTGAAACAATAGCTCCCATGCCATAAACATAGTCGCACCCAAGAAGTAAATTGTAATCTAGACGGCCTGGGACTACCATCACATTTTGATAAATGGTTTTTCCTCCCAAAGTAATAGGTAACTGATGGAGGATCCCTAATGGTTGACTAGTTCCTCTGTTAAAACCCAATAGATTTTGGGTAACAGGCACAAGTGGTAGTGAACCGAGCACTTGCCAAATAGTTGAGGAAAGGATGCTCATTGATGCACCTTCATCATAATAGTGCCAGATACAATCATATTACAAACTTGCAATATGATATGGAAAGGCACATAAGAAGGAAGGTGGAATCTTGCTAGTCGATTCCAATCAAAGGAAGTGATTAGACTACTTGGGGGGGGTACCGTAAAAATGGGAGAATTAACCCCTTGAGTTACAAGAGGAGGATTTTCCTCCTATCTTGATGGAACAGGAGGATTTTCCCCAAGCTCATTAAAATCTGAAGAAACAAAAAGAACTTGAGTGGTATCATTTTCACTCTCTTCGAAAAAGATATGATTTACTAACGGTGAAATTGGGTCAACTAGTACCTTGACCTGTTGATTTGGGTCGGGTATAGACTCATTGGATTCACTTTCAGAGAGAGTGGGTTCAACTGATGGTTGAATTTGATCAGTCTGCTCATCAACTAGTGAAGGATTTAGGGAGAGTTTCCTGTAACCAAATGGAAGTCGCTGCGGTGAAGTAAGACAATTATCCAACACTTTCTTGGCTTCATCCAGATAGGGACAAAGGTGAATGGGGTGATCCCCTTCACATAACCTACATGGAAACTTGACTTTTCCCTTCGTTCCATGATCTTTACTGCCACTAGTTGATGGTGTGTCACCAGCATGATCTCCAGAAGTCGATGACATAGGATGATGTAAACGAGAAGACCATTCTTCTAAGATCTGAGGAATATCAGGACAATTTCGAAGAAGATGGTCTCCCACACAATGTTTGCATGGATATCGAACTTTGTGATGCTTGGCGGGCAAATTATCTTCAGATGTTGCATTCAAAGCAATGGTTGCTTTGTTTCCCCTCTACTGAATTTGCTTCTTCTTCTCCTTCTTCCCTTTTTTCTTCTTCTTAGCCACCTGGTTACTAGTACCAATACTTTCACCAAATGAAGAGGAAGAAGGGGAGGAAGAAACAACCAAAGAAGAAGGCAAAGAGTCAACTTTAGGATCAAATGGAGCCTGATTTTGTCCAGTTGGAGGTGTACTCAACTGCAGAGAAATCACGACGTTTTGAACCAAGGAGGTTGAAAGCAACCATAGTGGCAAACCAATGGTAAATCCTGGAAGGGACAATATATGGAGCACCAATATTTCCAAATGGAGGAAAAGGACTAGGATTCCCATCAAAAGGAATTTCTTGATTGGTGGACTCTAGATTTGTCGCCATATGTTTCAACCTAAGATCAACTAAAGAGTGAGTGTGGAGGATGTCATCAATGGTCAATTAATTTTTACAACACTAGAACATAACTTTGCATTTTCATTTTTAAAAAGTCAAGAAAAAACAAAAGATGACTCTAGTCACTTTTGATGTTTTATGACCCTGGAAGGAAGAGTGCTCAGATGATTGTTTTACTTTTAAAGAGTTGAAAAGGAACGAAATTGACTACTATGGAGATTCTAGACAAGAGGGTTTACCAAAAAAACCACAAAACTGCAATATACACCTTGGTGATATATAAAAGAGAAATGACCAAGGACTTTACGTACGACAATCAATCTTCCAGAATGTTGTGTTCAGTGCATTGCGATTGGTGATGTGGAAGACTTAGCTTCCTAGGGATAAAGGATTTCAACTTATTGGGGTCTCCCACTATATACTCGACGGTATAGGGAGCACAAGTCCATACTAGCACTTATCGAATCAGAGAGGAGGAATCACCCAACCTTCAATGAAAATGATAGCCACTAGGTTTAAAGACGCCATAAAACATCTCTAGCCTAGACCTATAGATGTTTTCGTTAAGTTCCAATGCATTATTATATTAATTGATGTAAATTTTAGTTTGATCTTGCTTAAAATTTTCCTTTGAAGGTTCACCACAAGATGTTTTCCAAAATTCCTAAGAATGCAACTAGAATGAGAAGTACATTTTCCATTTAATTTCAGCAATGAAAATCCTAGCTATGAGGGATAGAGCATGCAAGTACTTTTTGAACAAGCAACAAAATCACAAACTAATGCAATTCCCTAAACCATTCCTTTCAGCACACACAAACTCTTTTCAATGCAAATGCATGTATTTCTTTTCAATTTCTCTTAATGTGAATGATGCAATAAGAAAAACTAATGCAGAAACGATTCAAAACTCTTTTCATAAAAAATGTCAATTTTTGAAAATTTCTTTTAAAGGGAAAGGAAGATTGTATGACACTTCATTTTTTCGAAGAAAATGACGACTCTACGACACTTTTCTATCGAAAAAACAATCGATCAAAACTACTTTTCGACAGTGGATTGTAAATGATAAAACAAATAAATAAAAAACATTCAACAATCCAGTCTAAATCAGGTCAGAATAAGGAGACAAAAAGCTGTTTTCAAAGATAAGACATCATTCATATTTAGCAAGCAAGAAATTAGAATAATTTTTGCAAAAATCAATCTAAAGGTGGGAATTCAACCTAAGGTTGATTAGCTCAGGTCATAAAGGATCCAACTGCACTATAGAGCACTGACTCTCACTAAAGACTGCGCTGATTTCAATGATTTCAAAACTGATCAGTGCAGGTCAAAGAGGGCCAATCTGCATTGATCAGCACAGGCCAAAAAGGGAAAAAATACATTGATTAAAATATTTCTTTGTTAATCAACACAGGTCAAAGAAGGCCAAAGTGCGAAGCAGCGCACTGTCTCTAAGGCTACCCTGCACTGATTCCTGTGCGGCCACTCAAGAGACATCTAACCTCAAATTTTGACCAAAATTCAATGCAAAAGGCTGAATTACAACAAGTAAAGTATGTCAAGGCGCCTAAGGAGGTGATAAGCTACTAAAAATGGTTAAGAACTCCTTAGCAGAGTCACTAATTTGTTTTGGGAAAATTTAGTGTTTCTACAAACGCCTAACCCTCTAGACCTACTAGCTAGTCTAGAAACAATAGTTAAAGTAATTTGCTGCTTTTCCTATAATTAACAAATAAGAGAAGGAAAGGAACCAACCTGTAACTTTCACTTGATCCCTCTCTCCTTTGACCGATTTCTCCTCTCCTTTCTGTACTTAACTCGCTTGGAAATTACTTGCACACAAGTCGAGACAGAAACCCATCAAAGCATACAATAACGATCTGTTAACTAAACATATCATAGAATCCAGAATACGATATAAATTATATGAAGACATGAATGGAAAAAGATTAGAATTCTTTATTAATAAAAGGAAATATTACAACCCATGAATGTTCATGCTTGATTCAATGTCTTCATTCTAGTTTCAATCCCTTCTCTCCTCATGAAGCAACAATTCGACATCAATACAATACTCTTACTAATCACATTCGAATAACATCTCCTTAGCTCAAGAAATTCCAACCTAGACCAGCCTTTGAATACTTGGTCAATTTATAGCTGAATGGAGGAGGTTAAGCCATTAATGGCCCTCATGAATGCTTTGCCAAAATTGGGAGGTGGTTCCATGGAGGAAGGGATAATGGATTAAGGTTCATTCATCCTCTTCCTCATCCCAATGCGAGCTCCATCCATCTGGAAACTTTTATAAGTATACATTTGATGAGGAATGCAATGGGTTCATTTAAAAAATTTGATGAATCTCACTCAGTGCAGGTGAAACGAAGGCTAAGTGAATTGCAGTGCACCCAGTCAGTGTAGTTTTTGCATTGCAATGCAGCCTGATAGAATGCTACCTGTGCTAATCTCCTTAGGGACACTTTTTTGGATGAATGGTTTCATGGAAACTCTTATGAGGCAAGCATGATGTAGGTTGACCTCATTAGGGAATGAAAATAATTGAAATAGTGCTTGATGGACCCTAATAATACGGATCTAGAAGTTGGGATTGATGTGCCCAAATTGACTTGTAACACTTCGAGGTCTTTCCCAAATGTGCCTGCAAATACATCATTAACCTCTTTCCATTTTAGCTTGATGTGCTTGTCTACAATCAGCTTAGTGTCTTCATAGATCGACAAACTTGTAAACACTCGCTCAACTATTGCTCTAGTTGCGCTTCCGTCGGTTTCATTTTATCTTGCTCTCTCAGAGGCCATTGATCCTAAACTTATGAGAGACAGACGAACACCTACTAGATATGGAGACATGGTGACATGCATGGCAAGAAATCTGTCAGCTAAAACCAAAGAAAATTTGAGGAGCGACATGCAACATACTTGGTGATTAATTGGAAAGGATTACGTAATTTTTCCTGGGAGGCCAGGAGACTGGCTGCCCGAACTGTGCAAAAGGCAGTCGAGACAGCTAGGAGGTTAGTTGGCTACTGGAATTGCGTAATGTGCAATCCAGACTCGCCTACTGAATGCTGGGATTGTGCAATGTGAAATCCCAGCTAGCAAGAGTTACAAGCCCAATGACTGCATTACGCAATTTTCTGGGCTAGCAATCACTCCCTCCTAGAATTGTGCAATGCAAGACTAGAGGATTGTCACTGGGCATAAATGTGCATTTTCTGGGAGGAAGGCTTAGCCTTCCCTCTTAGGATTACGTAATGCTATCTTAGTGAGGCAGAGTCCAGGCCAAGGTTGCCCAGACTCGCCAACAGGAAACTGAAAGCAAATGTGAATGTGAATGCATAGTGATACTGAGTTTAAGTAGAAGTGAATGATCATACATGCAAAAAATTAATGCAAGATTCAACAAACAGAACATCATGCATGTGTGTGAAGCGAGTCACCGAATCAACAAACATTTGTGAAAAATAGTGTCATGCATGTGACAACACTGACATGCTAACGAAAACTGAAACAGTGCTAGTACAAGCTAATATGATTGAAACCGACAAAAATCGTACACAGAAATCAAGCAAACAACACTCACACAAGCCAAAACACAAAAAGAGATAGAAATGTTGCAAAAGACAAGTTAAGAGGACTTACCCAGAAATAGTTGAGTTGGATGTGTCGAAGACTCCTGGATGTGCTATAGGATGTCAGAGCAACCAAGATCGATGTGAAGAAGTGAGCTCTGAAGCGTCAAATAAATAAGTTTGATGCTCATGAAGCACATGCCACAAATCTAGGGAAAAGCCAAACTTGGAGGAGAGATTCTAAAACGATCTTTGCATGTAACCTCTACCTGCTAAAACTAGCTCCCTAAAATCTAGGGATGCCTTTTTCATGTTGTTTTTTGATATTTCAGGAAAAATCAACCCATGCATCCAAGTCAAGTTTTCTTGGTCCTAGGTGGAATCGGTCAACTAGATAGCACATGCAACAACCTTCTTGCTTGAGGGAGAAATTTACACAGTTTTTGGGAGGAAGTTAGGCTAGATGCCTAGAGGGATTGCACAATTTTTGGGATGAGTAGCTAACTACTACCTAAGATTGCACAATTTCTAGGCTGAGCAGTCCTGCTATGCCAAAGTGCATAGTTTTCTCTGGGAAGGTTGACAGGGAGAATTGCACAATTCCTGAGCCCAACAGGTTGCCAACCAGGATTGTGCAATTTCAAGAGGGAAGGTTAGTTCCCCTCTAGAATTGTGCAATTTCTAGAGGGAAGGTTGGTTCTCCTCCATAATTGTGCAATTTCTTTAGGGATTTGCTCAGCTTGCAGCTGACCAATTCTGGGAAGCAGCTTTTGAGGGAAATGCAACAAGCTATCATGCACAGGCTGTTATGCTGCTAGAAAACCACTGAAGCTTTTCTACTTGACAGTGCAAGACATGTTTCTCAAGATGATTGGTAGGGAGCTTCCAAAATGAAGCTAAGGCAAAATTTTGGAGGGTGGTTGTAGCCACTACAATAGGTTCCAATGATACCGTCAGGGACATGAGATGTCGCTAGTGAATTGGGACCTCCAGGATGGGGGAGGTCTATGATGATAGTATAGACATAACCGGATTGTGCATAAATGAGGTCATATCTCAGAGTGGTTTGGAGAGCTTCTTCCTCTGTTAAAGGAAAATGGGACGCGACATCGTTATCAATAGGTGATAAAAGGCTCCTAAGAAATCAATCTAGATAGACACAGTTTTCGAAGGGCAGGGCACAACATGTGCTCCTTCTTTTATGCCATTCTTGAACATGATCAAAAATACGGGTGGTAGAGGACTAATGGAATGAAGTCAAGAGCTTCGTACTACTGTCCTATCAGAGAGGTAACTAGAAATATGAGAGGGACGCTTTAGCAAATGTCACATAAATGGAATGAGATGCAACGAGTTGGTCTACGTACCATTTTGTAGCATCTCCAGTGAGCGTGCATTGGAACAGACGAAGACGAATGGAGTCATCGGTAATGGAGTTGGATGAACACCACATATGGAAGGAGCAGACATGATTGGTAGGGTCCTTTCCAAAATTACCCTCAAACTTTGGGATGTTAAAGGGAGGCTTAGTCCGCATAGTAGGCCGACCAATATCATGGTGTATAGAATCATTTATCAACTGGATAAAATTTGGGAGACTTAACCCAGCCATATAAGGGAGCAAGGGGGCTTCTAGAATGGTTCCTAAGACTGTACGCTAGATTACCTCCCCATGGGTAGAACCAGAGCCAATGCCGAGATAGAATCGGAGCCAACACTAGGTTGGCTTCCTATACCAGCTGTGGGTCTAAACATGGTGATGATATGCATTGAAGGAGGCTCGGAATCAGATGAGAAATCATATGAACTAGCAAAAGGGTCAGTATGGGGACTCGGGGGACTATGAACTTGAACCCTTCAGGGATGAGTAATATGCCTAGGCAGAATCTGGGGACGAAGGCCTAATAGTCTCCGTGAAAAATGACTAGGTGGCGCAATGGTGGTAAGACACAAGTGACACGGAAATGGTGAAGGGAGATTAACAATATGCATTTGTATCTGTGTGCAAATTAATTATGTTATGTCTTGGATTAGCAGTGTAAACCAAGTGCCCTTCGCTTAAGGTGTGCTTCTGTGTGCAAGTGTGTTTATTAATTAAGACCAGATAGTGTTTTGAAAAAAGAAAAAATATTACCGAAAATTAACTAAAATTTAACAACAGAAAATGAACAACAAACCAATTAGCTAAACCCCACCCAAACAGGGTTTGCAAACATTGTGCTAGTTGATAGTCAAAATCAACTAAAAACACACTGAAAATGGCAAGAGACCTTAGTTTCAGCGTGACTAGGATTAAATGACACTAGGTTGTTGGAAAGTGGTGCAGCAACAACAGAAAACCAAAGAGGAAGATCGGTGCAAAAAGATAGGGAGATAGGTGGAAAACCTAGGGCAACCGATGGGACCCTAAGGCCAATGACCAAGCAAGGTTTAAAATGAAACTTTGGATGGAAACAACCTATCTTTGTAGATCCGAAACATAAGGGTACAGATATGAAACATAGGGGTACAAATGTGGAAAATATGGCTGAAAGAGCTGCAGATACTCAGAGTTCTTAGTCAGCTAAACTCCTCCTATAAAGGTGGAAGCGTACTAGAATCCCTAAGGGGCTAAATTCCACTTCAACGAATAAATTGGAGTAAAGCAAGGCCTAAGAAGGATAGGACAGTGGTCAACCAACCCAGTAGACAACTCTCGACAAAAGCCAGAAACAAATTTGAAAAAATCCCAAAAACCTAAAAATCACACGTATTGACCTGATTCCATGGGGATCACACTTTTTAGGCTAAACGATGTGCTAGACCTCTAGATCACACTTTTTGGGCAAAAAAGTGTGATTTTTTCTTCTTGATTCCTAGGCAGTAAGTCTTACAAAAATTATCATCTCTGTTGTGACTGGTTCCTGTGACCTGCGGAAAAGACCAGAAAACGTCCAGAAGTTAGAAATTTGATAGATCTAGGGTTAAAATGCTAGTAAACAACATTAAGAGACTGAAAAAAGAAGAAACTCTAAGCTGAAAAATTGAAGGTCACCCATGTTTCTGGATCTAAAGTAAAAATCGAGTGGAGTCGCCAATTTTGTTACAGTGTTTTCTTCTCAAAGGTGTACGGAAAGAAATCACTTAAGACTATGGATGAAAAATAATATCAATAATATAAATGGCTACTAAACATTGTAGATATGAAACAAATGATAAAAACAAAACCTATCAAAGTCCTGATCTATGCCACAATCATAGTTAAACAACAAAATGAAACAATAATAATAACTCCAATAATCCAATGGAAACTAGATATACAAAGAATATATTTTATTATAACACCTATGAAGGGAACAAATAAATGTTACCAGTCCCCCTCTAGGGGATGGGTTCTTTTCTATCCTCAAACTTCTTCAGCTTGTGTAGAGTCTCTCCCCTCTATAATGTGTAAACCTAACAAATAAAATGTTTGAGCTCAATGGGAACTAAATGGAAGAAAAATGGTGTGCGACAATGATAATAAGCAAAGTTACAACAGTGAGTGCAGCAATGAAAATAATCAAAATTGAATAATGAATGGAAAACCTCTCTATTTATAGCTCACTCAATGAACCTTTAACATAGCACGTGCATTCAAGGCATACTAAATAATACCCTTAATTTGACTACATATTGGAAAATGCCTCTAAAAATCACTTTATTTAACCCCATACCAATATGAAACCAATACACCTACCCAATTTAAAAATCCCCTAATTTCATTAGATATTGTTATACCGCTTTATATTTATATACCTTTATTTTCATTAACAATGATAGAATAATCTGCAACTGGAAAGAGTAACCTAAATACTAGGTAGCTGAAAACTTGAAAGTTTCAATAGAAAAGCGGCATATATAAGTTGTCTGATTTACAAATACATATTGTGGAAAATTTGAATGGATACATATATTTGAACTCTCAATTGCATCTACCTTATATTGAATACTGAAAAATATACACTACAACAATTCAAAAAAAAACCTCAATAACCAAAACAATGGCACACCTTTCATCTCGCTTATAGAATAAGAGGAGGAGAGAAAGTACAATGAATATGGATGCATGGAAAACCCTATTTGGTTGGATTTTGTCAAATCATATCCCTAATCTGATGACCTAGTGCACCATTTGCATGGTAAGAGTGCCAAGTAAGTGTGTCTCCATCAAAATATGAATTGAAGCATGCAAGCATGCATCCCTTCCTTGACATTTGTATCCTTTACCTAAGATGGGAATTTATTATGCATAAGAATACTAATTGACTAAGGATCTACACCTTTTTAGTAAGAATATATCATGCATACTAAAAATAACAAAACAAAAACTCTAATAATAGAAAAACTTTATCCAAAACTGAAATTGATAAATTTGAAACAACATCTAAATTGGAATTAACTAAAGGTGTAACATGTGTGCCTTTAGCATGCATGCACCCTCTTCCAAACAATAGTTTATTTCACTATATCTTGTGGAATGCATGTTCCCTCTACCAAGCAATAGTAGGTATCATTGTCTCCTTCACTTTCAATGAACTTGTTCATCAATGTAAGGAAAGGGTGATGGTGTCATATTTTTTTCTTCTCTACTGCCTTATCATTGGGAGGATCACTAGACGAGCAACATGTAAATAATATTAATACGCAAATTAAACATAGATCATAGAGGTATTAGTAATATGATTCATGTCTCTTCTGGAGCAAGTCTATTTGGGAGCAACAACAGAAGCAAGAAGCAAGAGTAGAAGTAGGAAGTGGGAGTGGAAGCAGGAATAAGAAGTGACAGTTTCAAAATTTCCCACTTTGGGATCAATTTTAGAAGTGATTTAAAAAAACATATATATCTATATATTTTGATGCATATATGTCAACAAAAGAATTTAGAATGATGAATTTGAGATAAAAAAACATAAATCATGGATTAAACCATATAACATCAGTCATCTAGTAGTTATAATCTTCATCAACCATAGGTCCACAAATTACAAGTTCTCATTTATATAGCATGTAAAGGTGCACATAACCAAAATAACATCAAGCGAAATGAATCTTTGAACCAAAAATACATCAACAAATAAGAATTGGATGGCCTCTAGTATCCAAAAAAATCATGCTACAACAAGTACCTACATATCATCAAAAATCTTGGGATTTTTGTCACTAATATCACTCTTCAAGTATTAACATAAGATAGAAAAGCATAGCATGTCAAGTCAAGATTTGTTTTGATTGACTGGTACATTTTTAGTAGGGTCATGATAGAGGAGAATGAAAACTAATTTCACTAACATCAAGGTACATAGAGGGTCTGGTTCTCTTGAATAAATATGAGTTTTGTACGCTAGTACATGACAAAATCCAATAGAAACATTGCAAGCCCCCCAATCCTCAAATCCTGAAATACTAATAAGTCTGCTCGATTTTGAGTGAGATCTAATATTCTACTTTCTCCATATGAAATATAATGAGGTCGAAACCACTCTCAAACATCCTGAGT
>APFE030008276.1:27469-49923 GCA_000404065.3 Pinus taeda | reverse complement strand
CGCTTTTTTCCCGATTTTTCCGATTTTTTCGTTTTTTTCCCCGCGCCGATTAAATCCCGCTCGCGCTTTTAACAACATTGGTTTAGGGTTTCAGACATTCATATTAGCATACCCTTCAATTAGGGTTTTCCAGAACCTGTCTAGGGTTCTACAAAATTAGTTCAGAATATGAGAGGGGGTGGGTAGATTTATCAAGAGATGAATCACCCAAAAACAAGAATCATTATGATTCAATATAGCTAGACATAACAATGTTAGTAATACACTGACAAATGAATAATCCTTTCAATATAAAGAAATCAATGTATTTAAAGCATACCTTTGTTCCTTGACCTATCTTGTCTTGAGAGGTTCTCCTTCATAGTTCTTGAGAATATAGCAGAAGTCTTACGGAACATGAATATATGTTGGACTTCCAAAGATTCGGAGGTGACCCACACTCAGCTTCTTTCCTGTGAATACTTCTTCGGGTGTTGTATTATCAAGACTCTTATGAGGACTCCTATTGTGAATGTATATGACTGTCATCGTTGCTTCTTCCCATAAAAACTTTGGTAGATCTTGAGAAAGGAGCATAGTTCTAATGCCTTCTTCAATCGACCTATTCTTCCTTTTAGCCAATCCATTTTGTTTGGGATAATAGGGAACAATGAGCTCCCTCTTAATATCAACTTCCTTACAATATGCAATCAATTCCTTAGAAGTGTATTTCCCACCATTGTCAGACCTCAGTTTTTTATCTTTCTTCGGTTAGGGTTTCCATTTCAACCCTACTCCTTGATTTTATCAAATAATTCATCTTTGTATTGAGGAGATAGAGCCATGTCTTTCTAGAATGGTCATCAATGAATGTTACATAGTAGAGATGACCTCCAAGTGCAGACATGGGCTCACCAACATCGAAATGGATGAGATCTAATATCCCTTTAGACCTAGTTTCATTAGTTTCACTAACTCCAATAACCCAAACATTATCAATACCAAAGTCTTTTTCCCAAACCAATACTTTTCCATCAACAAAAACAATTCTTTCCAATTTATCTTCTAAATAATAAAAGCAAATTCTTTTTCAAACCTGGAACATATAGAATGTAGCTTTGATCTATTATCCAGCTTCAACGATGTTGATCCCAAGCCTCTAACAGCATAGTCATCAGTAAGAGAACCTGTAAGAGCAACCAAGAATTCTTGACTCTTGACCTTGTTGAACAAGTAGTGGATGACCTTCTTGATCCAGCGTCCAGTAGTGTTGAAACCCATTCTTATGTAGTTCATCATAGAGGGAGAATCCATGCCAACAAAGTGATCTTCAACTCTTCCTAACCTTAGCTCTGATACCATGTTGGAAAATCAAAGTAGTTATATTAGGGTTTGATTCTCCTTTCTTGATAATTACTTGTGAGTGTGTTGGCTTCTTCTACTTCTTTATTATCTTATCTTTCATCAAGAAATTACCATGTTATGTGTGCATGAAGATCACAAAACAAGAGACACAAGATATAGGCACATGCCAGGGAAAAACCCTCGTCGAGGGGAAAACCCAGTCAATATAATTCTTCCTTTCAATAGTATTCTTTGAGACTCTTCACCCTAGACCAAGACCAGACTTTCCCTCCACAGCAAGTCAACCTCCCAGATCTTCGACCCCTTCCAGCAACTTCGACTAGGCAATAGCTTCCAACAACCGCGAAACTTAGGAGACTTCGATCTCCCAATCTAGACTACAAAACAGAGAGAGAGAGGCACCAAAATTTTGATTTTTCTTTTCTCCTTAGACTTCCCCAAACTTGCATTCATTTTGGCTTCCAGGCAATAGACTTCGCACTCTTTCCCAGCTACAAAAGATTTCAAACTTGTGTGTGAAAATGATGCTCCAAATGAATTCGATGAGTTTGCTTTTATAGGCTTCTTGTGGGGTCAAATAGGTTCCTTGGCCGACTTGATCTTCTTCTAGGCCGACATGGTCTAGGTTACATAATTCATATTTGACTCAATACTTAACCTTTTTACATGATTCAAAAGCCCAAGAAGGGTCTCTTTAAATGTACAATGACTCTATAGACTGAGAATAAATCCTAGAAGTCCTCAATGGGACTTTGACCTAAAACATGGTGACCCAAGCATGAAACCCATGCTTTAATAAGTCACAATATTAATAATAATAATAATTATTATTTTTCTTTATTCTTTTGACAAGTACATTACATGATGACTCAAGTACATTATTGAAGACCAAACATAGTTACATTTTCCAACACATCATGGTAGGGTCTATCCATGACTCCCAACCTCTTTTTGAAGAAAGATAATCTTGATCTTATAATGATAAATGAGAGAATCAGAATCATTAAAACATCATATCTCCCTCTGAATATTGGGAAAGTAAGCTTGCCCATAACCATCAAGTAATTTGCAACCTTTTATAAATCCTTTGGTCCATGTGCTAGAATTATCCAATCATAATTATGCAACTTATATGCAGTTCATCAGAGTCATTAAACTCAATTGCCATGATTTGCTTTCATCAAAAAATCGGATAAGCAAAGTTATCAGGGATTTTATACCTCCCTCTGAAGTCTTGTTGTAGGTGGATTATGGTCCTTCTTCAACTAGGAAGAAGAAATCTTCTCATGAGATTATCTCAACACAATTGTATGATCCTTCATTGCTAGATGACAACTACCAACACATCAAATTACTCAATCCACAAAGAGGAGTCTCTCTCATTCGGGCATTCATATGTATAGAATCATTCTCCATGAGATTGCAACAAGTATATCAAACTCAGGGTCTTCTTCTTGTCGTGATTGTCGAGGCATAGAATCTGATATACACTCTCTTCTGGGTACCTCTGTTTTCCATGCTAATAAGGACTGAAACAAAGAACTTGATCCAAAGTGCCATGCACTTCTTTGTCTAGCTATTCTTCAAGAATAAAAGCTTTAGGTGAGCTGCACCTTTTATCAAAGCCAAAAGATGCTGCAAATTCTTTTGCTAGCAAATCCCTGTAGCTTCTTTATAGTAAATGACCTTTCAAAACATAAGCTATCAAAATTCACATCTGTCTTGTTCACAACTTCGATTGTGAACAAGATCATCAATCATTACATCTTATCATCATGGCTATTGAACTGTAATGATATTATACATAATGCAGGACAGAAAAAAGACCATAAAAGATGTTGATTTGTATAAGCAGAGAAGTCATACATAGGATAGAGCCACACATGGCATGATTGATGCCATATGAGATGAAGAGATCAAGAATCTTTACTGGGCATGGTTCTGTCCTTGACTGGTAGCTTCAGGTTTCCATTTCAGGTAGACTGTTCCTCCTTTAAAGATTCAATACCTTATCCTAGAGGCCTCTCTTAAACAGAGTTTCTGCTCTGCTGCTGAAGATTCCTATGAATGTAGAGAAGTTTTCAAATTTTTTTTTTCAAAACTAGAATCAGATGCTTTCAGAAGCTTTGACTTCTTGATGCCTGAAGCTACTGTAAAACTGAAGGTTTCCACAAGATGGCTCAACTAATATTGAGCTTGCTTATGTCAATCGTGCAAGTCATGGATCTCAAACAGAAACATAAATTATCATCATTTATCTTGGTAGAATGAACAGATGTATTAATCCTGTAGAGCTACTGTCCAAAGACTGAAAAGCAGGGCGATAATCTTTTACTAACATCCAAGGTCTCCTTTACACATAGAAGACTCGACTTCTTTTTCTTTAGAGATACCTAGAATAATAGGAGAATTGTATCTCTTCTTTTCTAGACTTTATTTGTATGATGACGATTTTGAAGAGGGGCTAGAAGTTCAACAGAGAGGTAAATGTCCAAGGTCATGACTTGATCCAACTTAGATCAGAGTTTCAATGACTTGCAAGGATGCCAGACACATACCAATTACCTTTTTCTAATGCTAATTGTATGTATGTGATTATGATGATGTCGATATAGGTCTGCCTGTAAATATGATGCCATTCATTCCTCATGCAGAAGTCATACCTTATGTGAGTTGAAGTGTTGTTGTGACTAGAAATACTTGAGGATGACCTTCTTAGAAGCTTGT
The DNA here is from genome assembly GCA_000404065.3 of Pinus taeda. NCBI lineage: Eukaryota > Viridiplantae > Streptophyta > Pinopsida > Pinales > Pinaceae > Pinus > Pinus taeda. The sequence goes on along the minus strand of APFE030008276.1, from coordinate 45,852 downwards.
TCTATTTAGATAAAAGTGATCAGCATTAAACTTTCAAAAAATTGATACTTCTGCCTAAATTGTTGAAAATGCATCCTTGACCTTAAAGACCTCTTACCTTTATTCTGTCAGAGACTTGTATAGATGCCAGATCAGTTAACTGATGTACAAGGTTGACTTCACACAGGAGTGAAACCACAGATACCAAACCGGTATCCTTAACCATTAAAGTATTCAAGCCATACAGCAATGACTCCATCCAACCATAAAGCTTAAGCACTTGTTTCTTGCCATTATCTTCTGGAGATTTACAGAACCTGTGAATTTGGGACATAAAACCCTTATGAACTGCAGGGATTGATGTTTCTTGAAACATGCCTTGTTAAATCAAGGTTCCTCACGGTATCTCAAAGTTCTCAGAATTTATGCTTCAAAAGATCATCCACAGATGTGTCTTGGTTTGAGAATCTTGTTAGGGCATCACCGATCAGACTTGCATTCTTGAATTAGCCTCAAGAAGTAAGTTCCAAATACTTGCTTGGATTAGTTGAATGAGCATTAGGGGATTTAGGAACATCGGATAAGTATCATCACAGAAGATCAAGTATATATGTCTGTCGTGTATATCATCTATGTATGTCTGCCGTGTCACCATAGAGCATGTATGTATGTCAGCCCAATTTAAGGGTTAAATCATACCTTCAACAGATTGGAGAGCTGACACAGAGATAGCCTTCTCTAGCTGCAGGATGGTTTGATGTCGAGGTTCCAAAGTCCTTGTCAGCACAATGTTTTTGAGGCAATGACAAAAGGCCTTGTTGACTGATGATATTATTGTTGCAGAAGATGCCAGGCTTTTCACAGATTCACTAAAATATCACAACACTCATCTTTGTCATCTGGATAAATGATGCAAAAGAGTGCCACTGTAGTCAGAGATTCAAGATTCCCAAAATTGTGGCAAGACTTCTGCAGACCTTAATGACAGTTGTAATGTGAAGTAGCTCTGAAACTCCAATAGAACCTAAATAGTATTTTTCATTATTGTAACAGGTCGACTTCACATAGGGTTCTTTAAATAAGGCCAAACAGCTTCATATACTTTGTGCACCACGTTCCTTAACCTTCCAACTCTTCGCTTTTCTTATTGAGCTTCAAAAATGGTGCCCTAAGCCCTGGATTTTTCAGAACAAGGAAATTCACAGAAGTGCAACCCTTAGAGCTTCTGAAATGAGATTCCCTAATGAGGTTCGGATTAGCTGTTCCTTCAACTTTCAAATCTCACTCTTCTGCAATAAACAGAAATTCCAGCAAATCCATATAACCCATGAATTAGAAACCTTCATAATTTAATACTTCATGCTGTCTGATCTTTGAGGAGGAAGGAGACCATGGAGACTTGTCAGTATTTCTTAGTGATTGCTTTCTCTCTTGCTTGGGTTTCTCCTCACCTAAGCTCTGATACCATGTTAACTTTTAGGTTAACAGGTTCTCTGCTTAGGCCAGTTACTTCAGTGAGTCATATAGGCACAATTCACCATTTTATTGCAATCACATAAGCCATCATTATGTTGACAGTAACTGAAGAAAGAACATAGACAAAAGATGCAGAAGACAAGCCATGACAAGAGTACACATGGATATGGCTCAAGCCAAGGAAAAACCCCAAGATGGGGAAAACTCTTGATCAAATCTTCTTATCATAAATCATCAAATGTTCAGCAGAGAGTACAATGATTTAGAGTCAAAATGACTTGCCAATATAAAGGTCCGATAACACTGTTCCAAGACCCAATCAACCCTGTGGTAAGGGCAACCGCAGATCATAGAAGAAGGTGGATCTGATTAGGGAAACCACTGATCACTGTAGTCAAGGATCAAAATTCATTCATTCAACTGCAACCTTCCTTACTCTTCATGATGATGTCCTTTGCAAGCTCTAGAAGTTGGTCAATGACCATATTAAAGCCATTGTTGTCTTTATCTCAGCGGATCTTGGATAGGGCTTCAGTGTTATGCTGCTACAACCTTTATTTAGTACTTGAAGGCCTTCAAACATTCTGGCTTGCACTCTAAACAAGGTCACTATACTTCGCTGCTATACAGGCCTCCTTTAAGGTATCCAAATCACCTCTAACAGTGACCAGATTACAAGAATGTTATGTCTGTGGCTGCTACAGCAGCTCAGCCTCCTGAGCGTGTTTCTAGACCTGCGGCCCAACTGTGAGAGGGTCTCCTAGTTGCGGCCTTCTTGCTGAGAGAGAAGCCCATGTAAAACAAGTCATAATCCATTCACAAACATGCCTAAGACCAAAGCGCAGTTCTGCTCCTGCACTCGAATCTGTTGAGACCAGAACCCTAACCAAAACAATCCCACTCAAATTCGTCCTCAAGCCTTGCTGCCTCAGAGATATCCTTGTGTTTTGATGTATCTCAAATGAGGCAAAAGGCTACTCTATATATACAATTCGGTGGAGATGAAGGGACGTGACCTTTGAGCTTCTTAAGCCAACATATTGGTGAGGCATATCTTGTTAATTTACATGAGAGAAACATAAATTCAAAAACCCACATTTCCTTATCCAAATTTGATGATCTTTAAATTGATTTTGGTCCTCTCGAAAAGAGGAATTCAGTGTTGTAATAATATTTCCCAAAGGAGCTGTTCAAAGTGGAATTTGGCCCTAGTTTCCAATTTTAACACAAACCCTACACACTTGTATGAATGTCCTTCATCCAATCACTAAGATCTCACTGTCACTGTGTCTTGTGCTCAAAGATGTGTCAGCCTAGCCTTCATTTTACATAAATTTGAGATATTAACTGATTCACAACTTTAATCTCTAAAGTGATTAACGGTTGATATTAGATCTCAACATTGCTTGAGATTCATCTAATTCACCAATGCAAATAACCTTTGCATTTTATTACATTAACTTACTCTATCTTATAAAGGTCAATTACTTTAATAATTAGCATAAAAGTCAAGGGTCAATTAGAAGACTTGGGCATGTCTAGACACTTAGACTTGTGCAGAAGAACCTGGCTGAGCTCATCAACACTGTGTGTTTGTATAACCCATGAGCACATATTTATGATGTAAAGTTCTTGAATGGTGACTACAATAGACCATCATATTATACACTAGCCGATTATAATTCTTTTCACGTGAGGACAACTAGAAATAGACAAGTCACATGACACAAGGACATGGGGTACGGAGGACATTTTATCTATGTGTGTGTGTTACACAAGCAAAAATAAAATATAGACAAAGCTTCGAGTCTTATTAGAACATTTACAACATATTGATACATCAAACATGATACAAATTTAATCATACAACTACTTGGTAGTTAATAGTACTATGTCATGGTCAAATGACAAACACACAAGAAATTAGAACCATAAACTGTTGGAAAAGTAACTAGGTTTGGTCTTCATAATTATTTATGTACTTGTATCAATTTGTATTTTATGGAAAAGAAGAAAAAGAAATTTATTTAAGCATCGGTTTCATGCTCAAGTATAGGCCAAGCATGTTCTTCACGCTTCTAGGTTTTTCACTGAGTCAAAGAATTAATTTTGAGTCAAAGTCCATTGGGACTCTTTGTAAGAAAAAGCAAAAGAATTTTTTTATTTAAAAGGGGTCAAATAGTCCTTCATAAGACCAAGTCGTCCATCCTGTTGGTCAGGTCAACCTGCTGAACAGTCATGACCCTTCATAGTGATGTACTATATATAGGCATGTATCCTCCACCAAAAAGATTAGGTGTGTACCCTCCACCAAAAAGATAGAAGTTCGTGGATGTTCTGATAAAGAATGCAAGTTGCAGTGATTGGGATATAAGAAGTTCTTTTATGGAAGGATGTGCTAGTTCATTGAAGCTGTGTGACAAGACAAAATATCTAAAGCAGTATGTAATGTTGTGACAGAATCGAAAATCTGTAGAAGTCTAAAATTTCTGACAAGGTCGAAGTTTGAAGAAGCTTGATTTTTTACTATGACTTGGAGGGAGGACTGACTTGGGATCTTATGAAGGAAGGTGTCATGGTCTTGGTCTTGATATCTCATTTTGATATGATTCTGGAAGAAGAGGATTGTTTGGGTTTTCCCCAGTTGTGGGGTTTTGCCTTGGCATGGAGCCTATATCTTGTGTTTATTGTCTCTTGCAATATTCATGTTTTTATTTTGGTAACTGTTTGATGAAGAAAAGAAACACAAACAATTTAATAAGAAGCCAACTAAATTCAAAAGTAATTATCATGTGAGGAGAATCAACAATCACATTGATTTTCCAACATGGTTTTAGAGCTCAGGTTGGTAAAAGGAGGCTAGAAGATCACTATTGTTGGCATAAATGAAGATTACTCTACAACAGTCTACCAAGTCATGGCAAAGGTGAAGTTCTGTGACAGTAAATGCAGTGATTACACTTTCATTCAATACGAGATTCTGAGGATAAGGAAGCTAGTTCCACTATGAAATGGTACCTATGATGCTGGGCACAAAATCAAGATCCAAATTCTGATTCAAGCAGGTCAAAATCCTGAAGCATGAAGGACTGTTACAAGATATGTAAGATCTGCAAAGTCTCAAACAAGGTATGCGAAGCTCTGGATCAATCAGTGATATAATGATGCATTGATCTCCAATCTTTTGGTTCAAATGTGAATTTACTCCTCATTGAACTACTAGACTGAAGTTTTGTGCTAAGTTCTGTAAAGTATCAAGACATGTCAACAGTGATCCGAAATCATCATTACAGTTGACAAATATTGGTCCAAGTTTCTCCAAGAGTCTGAGATACAAATTAATTCCTGAGGTATAATGTAGTGATATGTGTTGTCTCTTCAAATACAAGTGATATATATGATGCGAGCTAAACAAAGACTGTGTGAAACAAATTCTTTCCAAAGGAGACCGAAAAGATGAAAAAGAAGCCAAGATGTAAAAGCCGAATTTGAAGGTTGAGATGAGCTACTAAGGAGCTCATAACCTAATCCATTCTAATACAATTTTTTTCTAGAAGATTTTTGTCAAGAAGGAACAAGTTCTCAAGGAATAAGTTGGGATTTTAAATCTAGTCATGCTCATGGAGAAATTGTTCTTGTAATAAAGCAACCAAGTTTTGAGAGAAAGGATCATCTTTATCAAGGAATCTTGTATAAATGTAGTCATTATGGAGGCCGAATAGACCTAGTAGGGCTACAAGAAGAAAACCAATGTCCAAGCAACACAAGAGCAACTCAGATAGGGAAGAATACTTTTGTTTTGGTCGCAGTACCTTGGAGCTTAGCAAAGAAGAGGAAGTGATTTGTTTTAGGGCTCATTTTCATGACAGTCTAAGCTGAGTTGGGAAGGAGTCCAGGCCGAGTAGAAGGGACCAATTCTGTGCATTGTATGTGGAGGATTTTCTGATTGTACAGGCCAAGAAGTTTTGTGACCTAAGGAGAAAGGGCTGAGCTCCTGTAGTAACATTTGGGAGGGCCGAAGAGGCCTAAATAGGTGGTTGTAGCAGTCTTCTAAGGCAGTGGATGACAGAGGCTTCTAAAGGGAAAGAGACCACAGGCTTTTGAAGAAGGTTTGACCACAGTTGGAGGGCTAACGTAGAGTACAGGTGTGCCCTAACCAATAAGCAGAAACTTCAGAGGCATGCAAAGAAGTTTGCAAGGTATATTATTCCTCTATTGTTTCTAGGTGTTAGGTCCATGTTTGGGACTACTTTGGATAGTTTATTTCTGTGTCGTAAGGTTATTGAAGGGTAGCAAGTAGGTGCCCAAAGTACAATCTCTTTGTAAGGCAAGAAGGATTGTTGTGTGGGCTGATTTGACAATTCCTAAAGTACAGTGATAAAGAGCAGTCTTGTCACTGTTGTGGGTGTTGTTTTAAGTGCCCTACATCAGCTGTCTTTGATGGAGTAAAGAGGTTGTAAGTAGGTTGTGCAAGAAGCCCCAAGTCTGTCATCTTTGATGAACAAAGAGGACAGTGTGAGGGTTGGTTAATGTGATACCTTTGATATGAAGGCAGATTTAAAGACCATATGTGTAGTAATAAGTGGTGTAACTAGGCAGTGTGAGAAGGCAGCCTAAGAACAGTGTTCTTTGTGAACTGTTAGTGGCTGGTATGAAGTCCTAAGGACAATGAATTCTAGAGTTCAAAACATTGTTGTGTGGGCAAACTTGTGAATTCCCTATGTACATTAAATGAGAAGGTTATTCAGTGTTGTATGATGCCCTAAGTTGTGTGACAAAGGAGCTGCCTTGTCACTGTGTAAAGGAAGCTCTAGAAGACCCTATGAACAATATCATTTGGAGCAGCAGAAGTATTGTTGGAGGGCAGAATTGCAAGCCCTAGTTCCGTGATTTGGAGCAGAATAACAGAGATAAAGGACAACTAGTTAAAGACCCTATGAGTTGGCCATCTTAAAGGAGCAGGATAACAGCTAGAGGGCAGAATTATTTACTATGGAGTTGTGTTGACTAATTGGAAAGGTCAGCCAAGTTGTGGCTAACCTTGTGATAATCAGTCTATTGAAGAAACAATGAAGTGGACTATCTTCAAGGCAGAATACAATACAGGAAGTAGTGGTGGTCACAATTGAAGATGTTGTAGGTGAAGACCTCAAATACAGGATAATGATCTGTAGGAGGCAGATTTGGAGCCATAGGAGTTGCAAGATAAGCAATCTCAGTGATAAGAGGGCTGGTTGAGGAAGCTACAATTATAACTGGTAGCTAATGTAAGGGAAGTATGAGTACTTCTGACACAAGCAGTGGCTTGTTGATGAATTCTCCCTGGTTGAGAGGGAGTATGCACAGATTTCTCCTCTCAGGTTGAGAGGGAGCATTGGACACTGGTTCTCCTTGTGTCATGTACTAGGCCAAGACTAACAGTCATAAGTCTAGTGCATGCATCACGGATAGGGAGAATGATGATTTGAATTAACATGGTTCTCCTTGTGTCAAGTACTGTGACGGATTGGGACAGATATCCTAAGTCACATGGACTTGGATAAATAATGGTTCGACAGACAAACATTTCCTTGAGGGAAATGATCTGATAAAAGATATACTCTGAGTATCCAAGTTGGAGTATGTACCTTGGTGAGGTGGTATGGTGTCCCATGAAATACCTCCCATCATTGTGCTCTGATTTTGTGAGAGATAGAGTCGACCTAGCAAGGCCTTAGTAATGTAACAATGTTGCCTATGATGATATTTTGATGCTTATCAATCTGGAACATTTCTTGAGAATATTTCAAATTGAGATCGACTCGTTGAGTCATTATGAACACCTCCCTAGTTATGAGGGAGTGTTGGAAAAGTAACTAGGTACGGTCTTCATAATTATTTATGTACTTGTATCAATTTGTATTTTATGTAAAAGAAGAAAATTAATTTTATTTAAGCATGGGTTTCATGCTCAAGTCTAGGTCAAGCATGTTTTTCATGCTTCTAGGTTTTTGATTAAGTCAAAGAATTAAATTCGAGTCAAATTCCATTGGGACTCGTTGTAAGAAAAAGGAAAAGAATATTTTTATTTTAAAGGAGTCAAATAGTCTTCCATAAGACCAAGTTAGCCCTCCTGTTGGTCAACTCGTCTTGTTGAACAACCATGACGCTTCATAGTGATGAACAACTATATATAGGCGTGTAACCTCCATCAAAAGGATAGAAGTTCGTGGATGTTCTAATAAAGGATGCAAGTTGTAGTGATTGGGATATGCAAAGTTCTTCTATGGAAGGATGTGTGAGCTCATTGAAGTTGTGTGATAAGACAAAATATTTGAAGCGGTATGTAATGTTGTGACATAATCGAACATCTGAAGAAGTTTGAAATTTGTGACGAGGTCGAAATTTGAAGAAGCTTGATCTTTTACTATGACTTGGAGGTGTTACCCACCACTTGTAGGTAGTCTATATAGAAGAAATTTTTCTCCTAGATGGTCGTTAGCCGGCAGCCCCTTGTAGCCACTAGATAGCTCAATGTGCCATTGTCTCCATCACCTGATCCTGCCATGTGGTCCCTCAACCACTTGTCATGATTGTATGTTTGAAGGTGGGCCTCCTGACCCCAAAGGTATAGCTTTTCATTGGTATAGTTGAGTAATTTTTCTTACTTGTCATGGGCACTTTTGGGCATCAATTGGTGGAGGGAATTGGCGGAAAGAGTGGGTTAGGTTTGTATTCTTGCCTCCACTGCCCAATTTCGTGGTTACCCTTGTATCCTAGTCCTGTGGGATCTCCTTTGTTGGCCATTAGCTTTAGGGTTGGCACTACATGGGAAATCCCAATTTTGGTTGCATGGACTCGCTTCTCAATACCACCTGCATCACTCCCCTTCCACTCATTTTAGCCCCATTCATCTATTTTCCCATCCAGGTCCACATGTGTCCACTAGGTCCACATAGGGTTAGCTTCCCCTTCCCTTGTCGACACCTTGGGTTGGGCTTGGATGTTATAGATCTGATCTGAAAATATAAGACAATGCAAATAAACCCAAGAAATAACACAATAGAGATAGATAGAAATGCTTCACTTTATTGATCAAACCCTTAAGGTAGGGCAACACCATACATTCACTCCTTAAGGAAGGAGAACACAACACAAGCCATATGCCTGTTCATACAATAATCCTTGACATCTCTCAACGTGGAGTCTTTAGCCTCTATATAGGCCTCATACATACAATACCATGGGTCAATACCATGGTTCCCTCAATACCATCTATCTAATACCATGTGCCCATTACATTATTACTAACTACTTGTAGTCCTTTACATGATACGGGTTAACCACCTTATTTATTACTATGGCCCATCCCATTATTACATTATTCCCTTGGGTACCTCCCTTTGCACCCCATATTATCCCCCCTGGGTACACTACATTCCACCCCCCCTAACATGTTTCATCCCCGAAACATGGGAAGAACACAAATAATAAGATCTACTCAAAAGAGTAGTCACATGGGAAGAACACAAATAATAAGATCTACTCAAAAGAGTAGTCCATTGGTACCATGCACATGCATCTAACCATCTAAGAGAAAGGTGAACCCTTGATCCAACTGGTGCCTCGCTTGCTTGAGATGGAAGTTGATAGTGGCAACTCTTTTGTGTTGATGTGTAGTAGGTGGATCATCTCTCCTCTCTATCTATCATGTGGGGGTTGTTGTCCTTGTGGCTAATTCGTTGTCATCTTGTTGGTTGTTTTCTTGCGGGGTGATGTGGGTGGTGATAGGCTGAAGCTTTAACCAACAGTCGAGCCTGAGTGTTATCTGGTATATGTTGTGGTGCCTGTTGTTGTTTCTTATCTTCCAATATTACTTCAACCACTGAGTCCTCATCTGATGTATCAGTACCTGTAACCTTTTCTGCTTCAACCTCCATATGTGTTTGATTGTCGATCATCAAAGGCTCATCATCTGATATGTCAGTCCTTGGAACATCTTCTGCTTCAGCCTCCATGGACTCTACTTGCTTATTGATGGAAATATCTTGTAATGTAATTTACTTCTTTTTATACCAGAACTTCAGGAATTTCTTCTACACATTAATATTTATAGTACCCACTGAGGCCATCCAAGGGTATCCCAAAACAACATCCTCATTAGCCATATCTGAAGCGTAAAAATCAGAATGCAATACATACTTGTCCATAGAAATCTTCAAATCTTTATAAACTTGAACATCCCCATTATCAACCTGTGTGTTTTCAATGTGTTTTGCTGGAACTTGCAATTTTTTTTCCAAATTAACATTGATAAAATTATGCTTGCAACTAGGACTTATAGACACAATGATTTTCTCCTTTTGATTTCTTGGTTTCCTTATTTCTTGCAAAAATAAAATCTTTGCTAGGTTTTTTGGTTTCCTCCTTTCTAGTATGAGACCATTTGTCCAAAAGTAGTTCTTCAATTTCATCAGCACGACATAACTTTAGAATCTCACTGTCAAGTGATTTCCACCATACAGCAGCCTCATCTTTCAAATAATAACATATTTTGCCCTTCCAACACCCTGGGAAGTCAAACTTAAGATGTGCCATAAAATTTTCAATAGAAGACCCATTATTTTTTCCTGTAAAAAAACTTACTGTTATAAGCCATGAAAAGGGTTTTTGAAAAAAAATCGCTTACCTGGCAAAAATTTGAAATGGCCACAATTCAATTAATATTGCTCAGAATCCCTATTATGACCTGTTTTCGGAAATGGAACAACCATTATGCATCTTCCCATGTGATATAAATCCCGATCCAGGCACTGGAATTTCTTATTCACGCTGCGACTATCCCGCTATCACAAAAAATTGCTGAAAAAAATAGTTGATTTTAAATCAACGATATCTCCCTCATCCGAACTCCAATTCAACTGATTTTTTTTTTTTGAAATTGGGTATTTTTCACAAATAATCCAAATCTGCAATTAGATTCTGCATATTTTTCACCAGAACGTACAGATCTGCGTCGCAAACTCGCTGCCCCAAAAAATGTCTGCAACAACATTGATTTTTAAATCAGCGAGATCTCCTTCATCCGGACACCGATTCGGCCGATTTTTTTCTCAACTTGGGTATTTTTTCATAAACAATCTAGATCTGCGATTAGATTTTGCAGATTTTGCACCAAAACATACAGATCTGATCTGCAAACTCGCCACCCCAAAAAATTCCTGCAAAAAAAAAAATTCTCCACTTTGCCCAATAAAGTGCTCTGATGCCACTTGTTATAGATCTGATCTGAAAATATAAGACAATGCAAATAAACCCAAAAAATAACAAGATAGAAATAGATAGAAATACTTCAATTTATTCATCAAACCCTTAAGGTAAGGCAACACCATACATTCACTCCTTAAGGAAGGAGAACATTCCACAAGCCATATGCCTGTTCATACAATAATCCTTGACATCTCTCAATGTGGAGTCTCTAGCCTCTATATAGGCCTCATACATACAATACCATGGGTCAATACCATGGTTCTCTCAATACCATCTATCTAATACCATGGGTCCATTACATTATTACTAACTACTTGTGGTCCCTTACATGATATGGGTTAACCACCTTATTTATGACTATGGCCCATCCCATTATTACATTATTCCCTTGGGTACCTCCCTTTGTACCCCATATTATCTCCCCTAGGTACACTACATTGGATGATGCCCTGGAGGTTGATGCAGCTAAAAAGAAAAGAAAAAGCATAATTTTGCTTCTCAACAAGAAATGTACCACAAGATGCAGAAGATGGTCAGGACATACAAATTTAACATGTGGGCAAAAGCCAGACATAAGCTCTACCCCTTATCCATGGCCATCACCCTAGTTCCTATGGGCCCTAGATTAGCCCCCTCCATCACCCTCCATCATTAAGAAAGCCATGACTGTCCCAACCCCTGGTGGGCGATGAACTACCCCATCGTAAGGGTGTATCTACTACCACATATTACACATCATGCTCTTATCCCCTGGAGCCCCAAGCAATTATCAAGAAAATTCAATCAAAGGCAAAGGACATATGAAGAAGGGTGGAAAAACAAAGGTCGAAGTAACTCATGTACCACGATTTTCTCCCTCCTATACCCAAGTGTGGGCTTCCCTTATTATAGCTACCCTTGTACCATGACATGTGGTCTGGATGATTCCCCTGACCCCCACTTTGTTCCATCACCATATCATTTTCAACCTAGCACTTGGGGGATGTGCCATGGACATGTCACCCCCTTTAAAGGTTGAAACCACCTAATAGGGTCCTTGATTAACCTCTTTATTAAGCTTGGAGACACTTGTACATGCCCAAGCCCACTATGGAAGGGTATGTCACCATGAAGTGCCCCATTGATTCCATGATCTGTAAGCTCTTTTACTTGATTATTCTAATGATTTGTTGTATTGGAGGGAAAAGGGGACCCATTCTTTCGTTGAGTTCTTGGATGAACCATCAAAAGTTGGGAGGAACAATCTCCCCATGGTGCACAGCAAATTGAACCCATGTTTGTAGCTTCCTCCACCTTGCCCTTTCCCCCTATTGTTACCCTTCAACTGGCAGAAGTCCTTGAAGGTAATAGCCTCTCTAAAGTCAAGCCCATAGGAGTGATACTCCAGAAAATAGTCCCTCATGGGCATCTCCTCTTGCCCTTGCAGCCCTCCAACACCGGATGCTAGAAACGTGGGGATAGTGGACCTGGGTGGTGTACTGGGAGTGGGTGGTATATTGGGTTCATGAGCCCCATGGTGATGCAAAGTGTCGGAGCCCTCACCAAACTAGAATTCCCCTTGAATCCCTTTGCCCTTGTTGTTGCTGCAAGTTTGTTGCCTCAGCTCCTCAATACTCTTAGACAAATTCTAAACGGCCTTGTGAAGGTGTTGGGAAAACTCCTCTTTACTCCTTTTATCTCCCTCATTATCTCCCATGTTTGGCCTTTCAACCTCTAGCTCAAATATCACTGGATCTGGGGTAATTTGCAATTGCCTCTCTCTACTCCTGTACCTCTACTTCCAATAAGTCACGCTTTGTTGGTCTTCTAGTGTCATAGACCAATACTGCTCCCACAGGCTGAGCCAAGACTATGAGCTCTGATACCACTGTAATATTCCTAACGAAAATATACAATGATAAACAAAACAAACATAGCAAAAACACACATAAAAATTGCACACAGATTAGACACCAAGAATTGAGCCAAGAACTGTGCTGCTCTAAGCCATTTTATTATAGAATCATGGGGTTACAATTTGGTGTTTGGAAAGTGTGCACCTGGGCTTGAACAAGGCAAGCTAGCAAAGCCCACGTCATGAAAGCAAGTCCCCAAGTGTTGTTGGATGATCTCTCTATGGCTCTGCGTTGATCTCCCCATGAAACTGCATTGTTCGCTGCTAGGGCCTCCTCTGGTGCTCAAAAAATTCTGGGAAATTAACCCCGGGCTCTCCTCCAATAACCCACAAAACCCCATGAAGGAATTGGTCAAATGTTGACCTCATAATTTCGTCCCAATTCCCCTAACTCCTCTAGGTGTTGGGTATTTCAACCCACCTGTAATTGATGTTGCTAAATGCCCCCAAAATGGCTGAAATATTCAGCAAAACTCCTCTCGGGACTCCTCCACAAAGCCCCAAATTCCTCTACTCCTTGTGTCCCACGTGTGGCATGAAAAATAGTTGCGCAGTCACTATTGAACTTACTCCACACACACACTACAATGCTCCCAGATCAATCAGAAAATGATGGAAATTCCCTCCTAGGGTTGGCACTCGAAGTCCCCCGAAGCAAGGGTGAGATTCTTGCCTAAAAATATCTTGTGCTCAACAGCACATGCAGACTTGGCCTCCAGCTCAAGTGTGCTAGTCAAGGTAAATGCTCAAATGATCAAAAATGCCCAAAATGAGTGCCTCCTCCTATTTTGTCATCGTGCCTCCCAATTGCCCATGTGGGGCCCAAGCCATCAAACCTCTGTTCTTTTCCCTGCAAGGAATGCGTATTTCCTCGTTGGAGTGGTCCCCACCACCCACTACCATTTCAATTTTCCCTTTTCTCCTAAGCTGGGCCTTTCCTTAGCTCCAAAAACTCAAGTGGGGTCCTGCAACCCACTTTTCCTAAGTGTAAGTGCAAAATATGACAAAACTGGCAAAATTGATATTTTCCCTTAGCAATATTGCTAAGTGGGAATATCACAAACATAGCCACTAAGGAAGGAGAATATGCTTTATTTGTGACTGTCACCACACAAGAGGAACTCATCTCGGCTCCAGAGAAATACAATGACCATATGCACTTTCCTTCAGCACTGTAATCACAACATTTGAAGCTGAATGTGGTTCTCTGCTTGCTCGGGTACACACCAACAAAAGGAATTGAACTTTGCAATCGTTAAGGAAGGTGACTTGACCCCTTTTGTACTCTGAAAATCTCAACTCAATATGCACAGAGCTTATCCCACCAAGCAATAAAGAAAATCAACATCTTCAGATGAATTTCGACCTATTGAATCCATGACAGAGTTTGGTCCCTCTTCAACAGAAAAATCGACCCCAGCTTTGGCTTGCACCTCCACCTGTGAGAAGATATATAGAAAACACAATATCAGAAGATAAAATCAACTAATAAGACCTATTTACCTCAATATCTTCTACAAATATTTTACTCCATGATACCACAATGGTGAAATCTGAGTGATTTTACTCTCAGAACCAACTAGGGCGTCTAGTTTCAACACCGATTCTACTAGCTATAGCTACTAGGGTTTCTCAAAGCCTAAGTTTCTCTCCAAAAAACTCTCCAAGAGCTCATTTTCTCCAAATGCAACTGTTAGAATGAAGAGAGACTCTTCACTTTTCTCTTTTTATAATTGAGTAGCCACTTTTGCCGCCATTTTACCCTTTTAATATTTTATTAAGTCACTTTAAGAAATATTCACTTTATAAAATGAAAGTGACTTTTCATTATCCTAAGATATGTCCCCCTTTTCACCCCTTAGGTAGTTATAATGTTTTCTTAGGCGAATCATGTTCCCTTATTAAAATTTCTCCCTGCCTTAGCCTACAGCAACTTATTAGACTCGCAGAACCTGTCTTATTTCTCCTAAGCAGTTGGGGACATTACATCCTTGCACTTCATCTATTCTCTCCCTAAGTTCTAATCATTTGCACTTAATAGGGCTTACAAAAGTACCAAGTACCGTGATGATAGTACTAATTTCTAGGGGAATTTTTGATGAAGGACATGTCTCATCAAAAAATTTCACATAAATTAAATGTATCACCAAAACATTGCCTAAAGGAAAGCAAGAAAAAATTGACCAAACAATAGAATGTTAGGAAAAATGTGATCTTCAATGCATGCCTGTGAGGTGAAACTCTACCAGCTTGAAAGTAAGGCTACCAACTTCCAAGTAAATCATAGCCACAATGAGTAATTGGCGTGCACTATAGTGTTTGAGCATGTGTATGTATATGATTGTTTTGTTTCAACTACAAGAAAATATTCTCACTAATAAATTACGAAATTATGCATTGTAATTGTAAGGTATCAACATAAACATATGTGTAAACATGTCAACATACACATCATTTTTCTTCTACCAAAAAGACAAATGTTTTCACGCAGTGAACCCAAAGTAGAGGGTTTCCATCCAACATGAACACAGTGCAAGGCATAGATAAAATAATTTGCAAGAAAAAAATGATACAGAATACTGACAAAATTGTGACATAGACACAAGAGTCTAGATAAAGAAGTGACAAAGGCATACCTGGAAGCCAGGAACTATTAATTTTTGTAGCATCGGTTGTGTTCTAGCCCCGAAATTTGGTGGAGAGGCTAAGTTACATGTATTCTCCAAAACCCAGAAATCGTTTTAGGAAATTCTACCTAGAGACAATTAAAATAATTAATCCTTTTATGGTGCCTAAGTCTAAACTTAGGAAAACTAATTAATTAAAGAGTATTAATTAAGTCATGGTGAAATCTTCTAGAAGAAGACATGGATCGAGTTCTAGTTAATAGTAGTCATCGATTATGTTTTAATCCTCGTTGTTGAAGCCTCAACAAAAGATTATAAGAAGAATTTCGATGGGGGTTTGAGAACACACTTGGAGCCACCAAACATTCGATTTTGCTAGGAAATCGATTTCCAGAGTAGTAGTTGTGAGTTGCCGGAAGTGATTCAGTAAAGTCAAAGCAGTGAGAGAGGGGCAAGGATAGTAAGACTGGAAGGAAGTTTCTCCAGTGTGGTGAGTGCATAGTAGAGAGGCAGTGAGTGCCACAGAGAGGCAATGTAGAGCATTGAGGCAGCGCAAATCTTCAGAAGGAGATCCGTATTTTCTAAGGAGAAGTCGAAATTCAGTGCTAGAAGCTGGAGTGGGAGCCCAGAGGCCAGGATGATAGATTTTCCAAATAGCAGTTGATCAGTTAGCGAGAGAGGAGATGGTCTGAGTTGTGGGACACAGATCTACATAGGCTTATGCAGAGGCAGCAAAGGGCAACTCATCTTGAGCCAAGGTCAGTGCCGGATCATTGGTGGGAGTGAGATTTTTCTCACTAGATCTCCTGTCAGTTTCTCTGTATGGAAAGCTAGATTTGAACTTCCAAAGATTTGTGCTCAAATTACTACAGCATAATAATAAAACCTTCAGTTGCTGCATTGGTTTTCCCAAGTTGGGTTTTTCCGAGGACATTAGTCCAAAAAAAATGGTGTATTATTTTATGTGCGCATCTATTCTTCCAGTGTCTTTATTTCTTCTGCAGTATTTATGTTTGTGAAGGCTATAGTGTATTAGTTTCGATAT
The DNA here is from genome assembly GCA_000404065.3 of Pinus taeda. Classification (NCBI taxonomy): domain Eukaryota; kingdom Viridiplantae; phylum Streptophyta; class Pinopsida; order Pinales; family Pinaceae; genus Pinus; species Pinus taeda. The sequence continues at coordinate 29,582 of APFE030008276.1, read as the reverse complement.
TTACTGTAGAATGCAATAAATAATTTGTTCAAATTATTTAACAAATAGAAGAAACTTAATCAGATGTTGCAGTAGGATTTCGGGTTTCCGAATTTTCACATGGTATCAAAGCACAGACTATAAGCCGAAGAGCTTAGTAGCAGAAAGGAGGAGGAATTTCGAATCTCTGTAGAGGCAGCAATTTGAAACCCTCAAAGGCAACGCAGTCCCTTGGGCCAGGAGGGTTATTTTTTGAGGAAAAAGTATTTCTCTGAGAAACTCGACAGAGAAATTAGATTTTTCAGATCGAAGATTACCAAAGGTAGAAGAAGTAGCAGCAGTTTCCTTGCGGAGAAGATCTTCAACTGGGACGTAGTTATTTTGTAGCAGTTTGCTAGTGCAAAATATCGTCAGGAGGAAGGAAGAGCACACACTAAGGGAGTTCTTTCCTCAGGGAACTTCTAGCCTAGATGTTCGAATTTTCCTAGCAGAGTAGTAGTAGTTGTGAATAGATTTGCCCACTCCAATAGCGAGTGCGAAATCCAGTTAGCAGCTGTGCAAAGGAGAAGAGGAGGAATTCGACATTTTTGCACAAATGGCATCAGCAGGGCTGAGAGATCAGGATCGGTTGGACAGAGCCTCCAACTACGTGATCTAGAAGGCAAGAATTTTCTGTCTTCTAGATGAGTACGATGTGGAAGCTTATGTCAATGGCGTGGTAGTTGTGCCCACAGATGCAAATCTGCTTAAGGCCTACAAGAAGGAGATGGCGAAGGCAAAGAGGTTGATTCTCGATGGAGTTCGAGATCACGTGGTGTCTCACATAGCCGGAAAAGATACTGCCCAGCACATGTGGGAGGCACTTGCTACACTATAAGAGGGATCTACTGAGCAACGGAATATGTATCTTGAGGAGAAGCTGAGATGCACGAGGATGTAGAAAGGGAAGCGCAAAGACCCATTCCTTACTAGGCTTTAGGATATCCGAGATTAGTTGTTTGCAATAGGTGTGAAAATCCCTGAATCTAACACATCAGAAACCCCTACTGCAATTACTAGTTTACAATCTCCTACCTGTTCTTTACATTAACAAGTTATTTAATTGCATAAACATTGAAGTAAACACTATTGCAGCCTTCATAGATATACAAATCATGCATTGAAGTAAACAAAAACAATAACACAAGGGACACCGTTATTTTTGGACAATCGTCCCCGGAAAAACCCAATTAGGGAAAACCGGTAAAGCATATAGAGGGTTTGTATTATTAAGCAGATTTCGTGAATACAACTAGGGTGCCAGAAATGGCTCACCCAAGAGAGAATTTCCTCGACAATAATACCTCTATTCGGAGACAGATATTCCAGCAAATTAACAACAGATGATCAAACCCCACAGCAACTCCAGTTGTTCCCTATGCTAGACAATGAAAGCTGCTCCAAGCACTGCTCGGGAACTGCGTCACTCCTCCAGGAGTTGCGTCACCCTATCCCGGCTTAGAATCCGTTGATCTGCTCCCAGTCTGCCCCACAAAATCTCCCAATGCTGTCTCCGAAGCCCTCTACGACTTCTGTGTCAGCCTCTACACCCTCTGCATCCTTTGCGTCAGCTCCTATGGCCTCTGCATCCTTTGCGTCAGCTCCTATGGCCTCTGCATCAACCCTTCTAGGGCCTGTGCTGTCTCTCCCAACACTTCATTGCCTCTCTGCCATGTATTCTTTAGCCTTGGATGGAAATCCCTTGTTGAACTGCCCCTCACTGTAACTGATCACGAGCTCGATTTCCTCAGCAAACCTCGCCCCAAAAAATCGAATTCTTGATCTCTCTTAGTGTATCTCCAACTGACCCTCAAACCTCCTCTTATACTTTTCATGTTGAAAATTCAACACAGTGTAGAAAAAGTCGAAGTCGGGATTAATTCGGCAAGGGTCCAAAAGTTGAAAAACTCGGCAAAGTCGGGAGTTTTTCGAAAAAGTTGGCAAAAAGTCGGCAAAATTAAAAAAACACAAAATTATTCATTTTTTTTATATTTTTTTTAACATCTAGAGTATCCACAACATCAAATAAATGCATTTCCACATAAACATGTAAAGAAAGCTAATATATAATATGTATATGAAGTCTAGTGCTACA
>APFE030008276.1:12110-23472 GCA_000404065.3 Pinus taeda | reverse complement strand
AATATTTATTATTATAAATTTATATGTTAACAGCTATACTGTTTTTAACTTTTTATTACAGATACAGGTGTCAGGGACAGACATGGATACGGTAGCTTTTTAGAAGATTTTGAATAGGATATGAGTCATATGACTGGGCTTGGAAATAATAAAATATATAAAAATAAATAATATTTATTATTTATAACAGTATATGTGAGTGCAATGATTATTTTTATGATAATTACCAATTCACTGATATTATTATTATCTCAATGAATACGTTTTAAAGGTCACAATATTTGCTGTAAAAGGCATTATTGGAAGTATGTATCGGTATCCACTTGCTGGTGAGTGGTGACAGAATTTAGAAACATTGCCCTACTGTTAATTTACAGTTGGTTCCCTGTACTCATATAATATATTCTATATCCATACGATAACCTAAGATTGGCTTCCATATCTTATATTAAGTTACAGAACATATGGTATAATAAATATTAAAAATTGTTCAGATTTCACATCATTATTATGATTCAATCTTCCACGATTCTTGAAAGTTTGAAACTTGAAACTGACAATACATATGTCACAGTCATATAAGTTTATAACAAATTTGGAATTTGGTAACTGGTTAATGGCTTTCTGGCGTCTGCTGCCCTCTTGGCTAGCCATATGTTATTATGTAATATTAAATATATATGTAATGCGCATAGCGTCCTTATACAACTGGTTCACAACTTGCTCAGAGGCTTGATATTACTGTTTAGTATTTACATAATACGTAACTTTAAGTTTTAACAGCCAACAGAATCCGGATTTCTAAGTCTGAGCAGTGAGCAATAGCATACCTTGAGCTTGCGGCAAATGCAACCTGAAACCCTTGATTCTCCACGAGTCCACAGCGCGGCGGCGAAACAACCAAAACAGACAGAGAAATGAAAATGAACCAAAATGTTTAATGAACGATTTCCGGGTTTTATAACTTTTATCCATGCATTAATAAACCATGGCGATTTTTTCAATCGACTCGCAAAAAAATCGGGATTAATTCGATTATATCGTGATTTTTTCGTTTTTGAAAAAGTCGCCAAAAAATCGGCCGAAATAATCGTTTAGCTGAAAAAATCGGATTTTGAGGAATAAATCCCGATTTTTTCGGGACTTTTTCCACACTGATTCAATAGCCGAGATTAAGTCCCTAATCAACGACTAAGATTAGAACTGGCTTGATCCTCGTCACTTAGAACTTTCTCACCCATATTATATTAATACACATTAATATTTTTATTTCCCTAAGTTTAGACTTAGGAACTCATTAAAAATATTAATTATTTTAATATCTCTTCATTCGGGTGGAATTTCTCCAAACGATTTATGGCTCTTGGAGATCTCATGTGCCTTAGCCTCTCAAGGCTAGAGCACGTCTGATGCTACCCAAAATCAATAGTAGGGTCAGCGCCTCAGCCTGCTGAGTTGGTGCGATTTGCTCTAAACAGTGTTTCCGAAGAGTGGCAAGTCTTCGTCCCGAGTATTCTAGGCAGAGAAAAGTTACCAAACTAGGAACATATGTGGGTTGATCTGTAGCAGGAGGAGATGAGACGAGATTTGGTGAAGACCACCATCACTGGCAACAGCAGCAGCAATGGGACGAAGCAAGTAAAGGAAGAGGAAGATGTGGCCCTCGCATCAAAGGGGCAGTAGGAGTAGCACAGGAGGAAGGACATTTCCAAAGTGGAATGCTTCAGATGTGGTGAGCTTGGCCACTATAGCACTCAATGTCCTCTTAAGAAGAAGGACAAGAAGGAGAAGCAGGATCAGCAGGCTGCATCTGCGGAGATTGACAAGATGTCCTCCAGATTGGAGGAAGAGTTTGCCATGATCACTAAGATACCTCCAACAGTGAGGTGGGGTGATTTGGTTTTGTAGCCCTAGAGAGCTACAAGATGGGCAGGATTATTGAGGAGATTCACCTCATGAATCAATACCTTGCTACGAGAACCCATAACATGTAGCAGCAGGATGGATCGATGGTAGATGGTGTAGTCAGATGCCAAAGTGACAGATGCAGTAGCTAGTAGCGGTTAGATATTGGGTGGCGCAGTGCAGAGTTGGCACTAGTGCAAATGGCACAGAGCAGAGTTAGCAGCAGCACAGAGGCTTCAGTGGCAGTGCAAAGTCTAGCACTAGTCAGGACTTAGGTGACAGATGCATCATAATGACCACAAATGGTTCAGTAATTTTGGATGCTTTTCCATTACAGATGTTGCAATTGCAGTAACAACGAATGGAGAGGGAGTTGCAGTGTTGGCAGCAGCCTAATAGGGCTAGCAACAGCACGCATACAGCATTTATCAGAGTTGCGCAATAGTTAGTGGGCAGTAGCATCCATACATCAGCAATGTAACAGGAGGTGGTGCAAAGACAGGGTGTTGTTTCAGTAGGTTGCAACGCTAGAACACATTCCTCGCTAAGAGGGAGTGATGATTTTTGTAGCATCAGTTGTGTTCTAGCCACAAAATTTGGTCGAGGCTAGAATACATGTATTCTCCAAAACCCAAAAATCATTTCTGGAAATTCCACCTAGAGATGACTTAATTAAAATAATTAATTTTTTTTAATGGTGCCTAAAGTCTAAACTTAGGAAAATTGATTAATTAAAGGGTATTAATTAAGTCATGGTGAAATCTTCTAGAAGAAGACATGGATCGAATTCTAGTTAATCTTAGCCATCGATTATGTTTTAATCCTCGACATTGAAGCCTCAACGAGAGATTATAAGAAGAATTTCAATGGGGGTTGGAGAACACACTTGGAGCCATCAGAAATTCGATTTTGCTGGGAAATCGATTTCCAGAGTAGCAACTGTGAGTTGCCGGAGGTGATTCAGTAAAGTCGACGCAGTGAGAGAGGGGCAGGGATAGTAAGACTGGAAGGAATTTTCTCCATTCTGATGAGTGCATAGTAGAGAGGCAATGAGTGCCATAGAGAGGCAGCGCTGAGCTTCAGAGGGACATCCATATTTTGTTGAGAAGTCAAAATTCAGTGCCAGAAGCTAGAGTGGGAGCCCGAAGGCCAAGAGGATCGATTTTCTAGATAGCAGTTGATCATTTAGCAAGAGAGACGCTACTTCGAGTTGTGGGATGCAGATTTGCATAGGCTGACGTAGAGGCAGCTCATCTTGAGCCAAGTTCAGTGTCGGATCACTGGTGGGAGTGAGATTTTTCTCACTAGATCTCCTATCAGTTATTTCTCTGCATGGAAAGCTAGATTTGAACTTCCATAGATTTGTACTCAGATTTACTACTGCATAATAATAAAACTCTCAATTGTTGCACCGGTTTTCCGGGGACATTGGTCTAAAAACAACAGTGTATTATTGTGTGTGTGCATCTATTCTTACAGTGCCTTTATTTCTTCTATAGTATTTATGTTTGTTAAGGTTGCAATGTATTAGTTTCGATATTTACCATAGAATGCAGTAAATAATGTGTTCAAATTATTTAACAAATAGAAGAAACTTAATCAGTTGTTGCAGTAGGATTCAGGGTTTCCAAATTTTCACAGAAACATGTACATTCACACAGAAGAAATGCAACAAAATACCAACATGCATATAATAGATACCTTTAAGGCAACGAAGAAATCCAAATTCTTATAACAGCAGCAAACCTTACACAATTTTGCATAAAAAATGACAAACAGGTGTAGAAACCTAGTAGACAAATGCTCCATATCAAAGAATCCCGTCATACAAAACATTTATCTCTAGAATATTTTTATACATGGCATATAGAGACCTAAAGCCAAGAATGTGAGATTGTAGACCAAATCCATACAAAGAGCAGTGATTTTTTTGCAAAATACAAAGCTCAAAGGTAATTTTTTTTGTTCTAGAGGTTTTTTTTTAAACTGCAAACAACATCCTATATTGAGAAGTTTATGAGGAGAACTTCCATACCTGGAAATTGAAACAATTGTCAAGAAGTAATGAGTCGTGTAGAAAAGATGCCAACACATGAAAGAAAATGAAATGAATGGTGAAACAAGGACAATATCGCAAAGGCCTTTAATAGGATTGGGAGTCTAGGACCATCAAATGCCTAGATACATCACTTATTAAAGAAATCCATTAAAGAGGTTAAGGAAAAGTTGTTGTCTCCAATGGGTAAATCATCTAAGGCCAAGTTGCCTGGTGTAAAAGAAAAATTGATGCTTGATTCGAGAGTCTGACACTTCAGATCTAACATGTGGATGAAGATTTACTACGCACTAAGATCCGTCAACTAGATCTGTCTACAACCATGCCTTCGCTGCCATACAAAATCTCATAAGTTGGACAAAGGTTCTAAGTTGTGGAGATTTGGACAACTGAAATGTACGTGATTAAAATGTAATCTATGTTTCCCGCAGACTGAGCAAGAGATCCTTTGACTTAGGTGGTAATTCTAATGGGTAACGTGAATCTCCATCTTTAAAGCGAAAGAGCAGAAGCAAGGACGAATCTACTAACTTCCACCTTACAGACAAAACACAAAAAGAGATGACAATCTAGCCTGCCACTATAAGTCGATTTCAAAAAAAATTGAACGTTGGTTGCTTTGGGCTACTGTAAAGAAATTAAAGAAAATAAAAAAGCCTTTTGAAAAATCAGAGGTAATATTGCCAAAATAAATAAACAAACCCAAAAAACACTACTTCAAGATGACCATCAAACACACTCATACCATAAAATTTGGAAAAGTAACCCTCCGCAACAGTTATCAGAACTCAATTTGATATCCATCATGAAGAACAAAAAATGAAACGTTGACAAAAATTAAGAACATAAAATTTCAAAGCCTATTTAGTCCAGTCCAAATGGGATCGGAAAGAAATTACATGAAATTTCACCAACAAGAAGAGAAAAATAAAATAAAGATCAAAAGATCTAATGGCTGGAAAACAAGGTCTACTGTGAAAAGTTGATCTATGAGGCAAAAATTTCACCCAATTGTCCCTATTCTCTGAAAATAAGAGGGGAAAAGACAACATCTAGTATAAATTACAATAGAAATATCTAATTAAAGAGCCATCTCTGAAACAAATACTTTGACACCTGAATTTGTTTGATTTTAACAGAAATCACAAAAATCATAGCGACAAAAAAATTGAACCAAAAGGAGACCAATTATCGTATATTCGCAGAAATTTATGAGGCGTGTTTACAGTAAAAAGATTCGATTAAATGACTATCTCTTAAACAAATATTTGCAGAAGTTAAGATGTGTAGATTTGTTAGTTGCAGATCCACTACAAAAGATTGTCAAATTTACCATCCAAATCTAGAATACTTTTCAGATCTACCATATTAGATCTAAAACATATCTGAAATACCCTATGCCAACATTGGCATATTATCAAATCTAGAACAATAAGCATTGATCGCAAAATTTACTACAATATTAATTAGGGATGGCAACAATATAGATTTATGTAATGTAGATCTAGTTAGTTATCAATTTTACTATTAGATCTAAATTAGATCTACACAAATCTCTTTATCATCACAAGCCCCATAAGTCCAAGAGTTGGAGCTTATGCTCTTATACGAAATGTAAAGACCCGGAATCATAACATACAAATTTTACATCAATCCATGCTATAAAAATATCAACACATAAATATTCATCTAGCTATCACATAATTTATGAGATCATGAGATGAATGACTTGCCTATAAGCGATGATATTTCTTACTGGAAAATTCAGAGTGGTTGTGCTATTCCACTCCCACTGACCGCAACATTGTTTTGGGGGCAACTCTCCACCCACCCGTAGGCTCAGCTCCATGGTACCTTTCCACAGTTGGCCACCCCTGAGCCCTCAATCAACTACTACTGCCAATGACTCCTTTGTCTCTTAGCATTCCCCTCTTAAAAGAATGAATATCTCTCATCTCGCTTTTCAGCCATTAAATAGAATAAACTATTCCAAAAATGGAAAGGGGTCCGCATGTACACAATCTATGTGTCATCATGCCAGCTTTTATTTTTTTATTTTTTTTGTTAACTTTGCTTATTAGTACTATTCATAGTTTATTTTTATATATATTTATTCAGAACTTCATTTTATTATTTTATTTATTTACTTATTATTTTATTATTTTATATTATTAATATTATTATTATTATTATTATTACTACGGGGCATTACACTTCTAACATGCTTCTGATGAGTAAGAAGGAAAAGCACAATTGCTTTGAAAAAAGAATACATCAAATATATTGTTACAAGAAAAATTTTAACTAACCTTAAGCCAACCATTATCGTAAACTGCAATTAAAGTACCATTGCACATGGTGATAGCATGCACTGCACTCAAATGAGTTGGAGCATTATCTCCTAAAACTGACAAAGGACTGTGATCTCCAAGCCACCACAAACGAACAGTTCCATCCCAACTCCCACTATACAGCAGCTCTTCATTGACAAATAATGCAGAGACCAATGACTTATGGCCTTCCATAGTATATACAAGGCTGTAATCCTACAGAACAAAGAACCATATTAATATTTATACAATGCATTCTATGATTCTGAAAATTTCACGGTACAGAGAAATAACAAAAGGACAAATTCAGTATGTTATACAAGATACAAAAAATCAAAAGTTCATAAAATGGACAGTCATGTCAATAACAGAAAAAATAGTAGTTGAATCGGTTCTATGCTTTCACAGAGATGCACACAAAGTCCACATCAACATTGGAAATATTTGTGTAATCTTCATGTGTGGCTATGGAGCACTCATAAGTATCATTAATGTATTTGTAATCATAGCTACGGCCATCATTTGGATCATTTATTATCATTTATTCTAATACAAGGGAGTGGTTAAGGGAAACATAGTCAAACTTGTACACATAGGCTCATCGACTCTTCTTAAGGGTACCATCCTACTATAGTTCTGTATAAATACACAACTCTCATTTGTATTGCATCACCTTCTGATCTGCTTGATCTTTCATATAATGTGTTTTATGCCAAGGGCACCCTACATCTTTGGCGTTTTCTTGTGATTGGCATTTCTTCTTTCATGGGCACTTGCGCTAAGATATTTCTCTCTTTGTCTAGCACACTAAGGTTTTCTCTCTCTAGCAGACTTGTGACTTGGGTTATTGCAGAATTTCGATTTGTCTTTGGTTCCATTCTATTCTCGTACTTTCACTTGTGAATCTTAATATCATATTACAGCGAGTGTGGACCTTACTCTCTTAACTCTATATCTGATCTGAAATTATTGGCTAGTGGCATCACTCAAGTTCTCTTGTGACTACAGGGCTCAGGTTTTCTTGAATCATCTCCTTTTTCAGGTTTTTTGAAGGATTTTTAGAAGTCTGAAACCTCTCTATGGCCAGTGCCTCCTTTCCTAAAGTTTCCCATGGCTTCTATCATTTGGTCCTATAAAGGAGAAATATTGAAGGCTTTAGTCTTTCAGGCTTCTTATTGCTGCGACTAAGACCAATGGCTTCAAAGTGGAAATTTCCTTGAATGAATGGGACCAATTATCCTACTTAGCAGATCAAATCACTGCCCTTCTTTGAAGCAAAGGTTTATGATTGTATTTTGTGAAACCCCTTCCCACGACCAATAATAACATTGTGTTACCACCCAAACACTCATTTTAGATGATAAAGCCCTAATACAAGTGAGACCACAGAGGTAATGGAGAAGGGCAACCCACTGTCACCATGGTAGCTCCTTCACTCTCCAGGCCAAATCTCCTCTAACACAAGGTGGGAATCCCAAGAAATACTAAATCCAATTTATGATGATTACTTAAAAGGGGTTTTAGGCATAGAAACAAATCTGATTAATGATGTTTATTGAAGTATATTTAGAATTGTGAAAACAGAAAATAAATGAGTAATTTTTTTGCACTTTATGAGGTGGCTGAAAGAGAGACAAGTGCCTAAAAAATCTAGGGCATACGGAGTCAAGAAATCAGTCTTGAGAGGATTTTTTTCTACTTGAGATTAGGATAAAACAAAGATAAAATGGCATGCTACAGCCACTCCTACTTTGCTGTTATGTAGTACATAAACTTTACTTGGAGGGGCCTTCCAAAGATGCACCTCTTAAACTTTGCAATGAGGGTGTGCCTATCAATGAAAGTGAGAATCTGCAACTATTCTAAATAAGATGAAGGCTGCAACATCAACATATTAAGAAATAAAAAGACCAAAGGTACTTATGGGGGGAAGACCCACACTCAAAAATCCAGCCCTTCTAATGGAGTAGTATTAGCCATATAATTAGCCTTTTAAGCAGATTTTACAAGCATTTCTAGCATAAAAATTCGGCAAATTGAGATTAAAACATAAGCTTCACATCAACCAGAAAGAAACCTTTGAATTCCAAGCCTTCAACAAGTCTTCAATGATATCTCTAGAGTACTTTTGCTCAAATTTTTGACAACTATTACAGTGTGAGGGAGCCTCTCTCATATAGAGTTTGAGCTCAAAACCCACATAAAAGAATAAAATCCAAGTTTAGACCCGTGATCTCTTCTAAGAAAACATAAGATATGATATCTCTTAACCCACACCTAAAGACACATCAAAACAAAATACATGATAAATAAAGAGACAAGCAAGTGGACATGCCACTTGTCCTCCCCTGGAGCAAGGCATCCCCTTTAAATGAGCATGTTTAACCATCTAAACCATCCAAAAGGCCATATGTAACCCCTCATGGATCACTTCTCCAAAATGCCTCAAAAATTGTGCATAGGATTTCTACTTAATGGAGAACCACTTGGAAAAACCATCTCAAGATCAAGTGAAAGCCACCAAACAATGGGGACAATGATCATAGATGCATCATAGTGGACCATACTTAGCTATTAAGGGCGTAATAACACTTCAAACCAAGATCACCTTCAAATATCTAACTAGACTATGTCCCGTAAAGTGTTCCCTACTTGTGTTAGGGATGGCTAGAAAGTCAACCCTATTAGGTGCTTCCAGCTCCTAAGAGGAGATGACATGTCCTAGGTGAACCCTTCAATCCATAGGTGCTTTTGATAATAGTGGCAATGGAGGGGAAGGACTTCAGGGCAAGGTGCCATGGCCATGGGACTAGCTGACGAAGGTCCATCATCTTGAAAGTATAGATGTAAAGAAGGAGCAGTCATGGAGGCATGAGTTACCCCTTTCCCCAACCTGCTTTTTCCACCCCTTTAGTTTGCCTTTTACTTCTTTTCGATAATGCTTTGAATAGGAGCATAGCTTAAAAGCCCAAGCTTGATTTTAATGATTTAGCATCTATTTATCCCTTAATGATGAGTCAATTTATCATTCATCAAGGTGGGGACATGCAAGAGTTCCTTGATTATGTGATGGAGTATCAAGTGCTCAAGGAACAAGGTGATGGAAAATGAGCGGGGGTAGAGCTCATGCTAGGATTTTTCCCACACACTAATTAATGTCCCGACCATCTTTTGCACTTTAACTTTCTTTTTCTTTATTGTGGCCATTATATGTTTTTAACGTTTTTGAAGTTGCATCAACTTCCAGAGAAAATTTTCTGACCTGGACTCAAAGATGAGAATAAGAGGGTGTCAATCCCAATGAACCAATGACCACAAACTCGAAAAATGGAAATGAAATATAGCGAATGATGGAAAGTGGTAAGTATGGAATAATCAGGGACACAATGCTTCAATCCAATTCTCCCAGGCAGTGCCCCTCCTATGACCCTAAGGCCTCAAAGGAGGTTCCACTAGACTAGGGTCAAAAACTAACCTACCTAGTAATGTCAGAGAACAAATTTACAGTCAAGATCAGTCAGTCATGCAGATCACCCCTTAATCCATGTTAGAATGCCCAAAACATTCAGTAAAAGCACAGCATTATTAGATAGTTCAAGTACTTGTTGAATGATGACCCACCTTTCTTCAAGAGTAATCTCAGATGGTGAGAGGTGGCTAAACAATGCAAATGGTAGAGAATCATGGCATATCATCATGTATTATGCAATGTAGGGCTATTGGTTGGATGGGTGTCCAAAGAAGGAGAAAAAGTTTCTCCTATGGGGTTACCCACTTTTGGTGGGTAGCAAGAACTACTTCTCTTCTTTAACTTTGACACATGTAATGAGGGCTGATGATGCCCCCACCATGCCTTAACTTGGAAAATTGTATAAATTATATAAGTTATTGTGAAGTTAGAAGATGATACTTAATGTGAGCTACCTAATGGCATTGACATTTCACATGATTCATTTTTTACATTCCCTTGGACTTGTGTACATGCATCTTGATTGATCACTGCATTAAGTCGCTTGAGTCTCTCTTTGGATGATAAACTTTGCATGGATATGACTTGGATTGAGGCTTGGGCCTTTAGAGGAATTTGAGGAGGCCACTTGCACACTTGATTGAGGCCATCACACTTCTTCTAAAAGACATTGGGCTATTTTTTGTTGATTTTTCTAGTTGCAAACAAGATTAAAGTAATTTTCAAATTGATAACTACTTCCAATGATAAAATTTGACTTCTTTAGAGCATTCCAATCATTAAGCAATTATACTTGAAAATTTCAACCATAAACTTCAATAGAGCAATAGAGATCACAATAAGACAATGAAACAAGAGACACTAAAATTTCTTGGGATAAAACCCCACAAGGTGGAAAACCCAGTAGTTTTTCCTTATGAGAGAGAGTTCAATTCATCAATTGTAAATCAAAATATTCAAGTCAAAATAAAAATCCTTGACCTGAATAATTGCCAAGAAAATACCAGTCAAAAGAGAGAAAAATTCAATGCACTGCTCACAGTGAAAGTTTGAACAAGAGGGCCAAATTTCGGCCTGAGGCTACTGGTCAAAGGGCTGAAATTCAGTCCTACAATTTCCATAGAGTATTCGACCAAACCTCAAAGTTTGACCTACGATCAAACTTCAGTCAACAGCCCAGAAATAGAGACAAAACTTTGGTCAAAGTACAGTCAACAAACCACAAAAAATTCAACCTCCAAACCTCAACCAATAGCTCTGTCAAATAGCAGAAGTTTGGTCAAGTCAACATAAGTCAAATTTCGTTGGTCAATGCAAAGGTAATGCTTCTTCTTCTTCCCCACACGTGTGAACATATCTCCTTAATTGGTCAAATGAATGAGTTGTGATCACGATGCCAAATGAGGTCAGCGGAATGCCAATATATATGTAAGTCAAGAGGTGGGATTTTGACCTTGGGGTTTGTTGACCGCTGCGTGTCAACTACCCATAGCAGTACACCCCTTTTTTCGCAAAAAGGGACAGCGCTTGATCGAGATGTTCGTGCCATTCAGCAGTCATCGTCATTCTCCTGATCTTATTAAAGTTGTAAACCCAGTCTGC
>APFE030008269.1:0-13543 GCA_000404065.3 Pinus taeda | reverse complement strand
TAGGTTCACCGTGCATGAGAGAAGCTTATGTAAATTTTCATTCTTTTATTAATAAATTGCCTGTAGTAGCCACGTTGGTCCAGGCTGTGGACTGTTTCCCTCTCTGAGGGTTTTAACCACGTCAAAATACTGGTGTATTGATCTGTGATCTGTTTGTGAGCGGTGTCCTTTTGGTGTTCTGTCTGAGGAACTTACCCTGTAAATTCCTACAAGGAGTACCAAACTTATCAACAATAATAATTATTTTATCCAATTTAATTTTTCCTTTGGGGAAAGATGGGCTTCCCTTTGGGTAGTTGGGTTTGTTAGAGTCGTTCTTTTCATCCCTCTGTCAGCAATCAAAATCTCTTTTGTTGCATTTCATTTTTAGGTGTCTCATTCAGTCCAGTCATTTACATTCCATTAGGAGCATCAATTTACTGACAAAACGGTCTTGTCACTCATCTCCCTCATGTCATGTATCTGCTGGTCCATGTCTATCCATCAAAATCAATTTTAAATTCATTCACATTCCTATTTGGCCTCTTGGTCAGCAAAAGGGTCATTTTAGTCATTAGGTATAGGGTTTCGTCTTCAAAAAGTCTAATAATGTCCATAGGCACGTGAGGGAGGTTCGAAATCAGTTTTCATTGCAAAATTTCATCGTCAATATGGTTGATCATGATTCTTCTTCAAAACTCTGTTTTGAAGAAGAAATCATCAAATTTATGGTTTGTAATAAATATGTAATTCTTAAAGTTTTTCAATCATGAGGTACTTCAGGCACAGCCCTAGTCATCCTTTATCGAAATTACATGCCAATCATCCCTGCAAAAATAGACAGAGTTTCATCATTTAGTAAAAAGTCAAAATGGAAGCAAAATTAGAGTTATGTGTAAGTGCCAAAGTATGCAACATTACAAAAGTGGGTTTGCCAAATGAAGAATCAAAGTCCATGCCTTAGGAGATATTCTTGTGCTTCAATAGTTATTTCATATACACGCAAGAGAGCAAAGAGAAAACAAAGAAAAGTGGTTGTGGGAGTTTTGGGTGAAAATTTCTCCAAGTTGACCTATGTGGCGCACTCACCAGGCGCGGCGCATTGGGCCTTAGTTTACAGTTTAAAAAAGAACGGGCGCGGCGCATACACTGGGCGCAGTGCATTGGGTTGGATGCATGGCGCACACATCCAGATAGCCTGAAAACTTCTAGAACTCCCTCCAATCACCCAAAATGCATGGATTCGCACTATTCCAAGTAGGTTGACCCTTTGTCATTGCTCTTTGTCCAAGTTTGATGATTGTTTGATGGTGTGTGTTTCATGGTAAGTTTTTAGAGAGATCAAACCCTACCATTTTAAATTCCTCAAACAAAGTTGCTGCCTAGGGTTTTGATTCACTATTTTTCCACCAAGTTTATTCCCTTACCCCATTTTTCCATTGATTTCCTTATTTCCTAAGTTCCCCTACCCCCTAAATCCACTAATCCCCTATCCCAAGTTCCGATTTTCCCCAAATCCTAACCATAAATCCCCAAACCCTAATTGTTGTCCCAAGAGCTTCATATCACCATTCAGCTTAGTGTACCATCATTCAGAGGATTGGCATCATCATGTTAGGTTCCAATGGGTCATTTTACACCTTGTTCATGCTTCAGTTGCGCCTAGGTAAAGTTCATTTCCCTCTCCTAGGGTTTTGAAGGTAATTTCTCTTGGATGGTCAAATTATCAAAAAAAATTGTATCCTAATGTTCATACACCTTCCCCTATCCTTAATGTACCTTATCAAACACTTCCCATCACTGAGATCCCCCAAATTCCTCATTTTTTCACAAACCCTAGTTTCTTGCTACAACTTGGCAATTTTCTAGGTTGGGCCTGTGTCTTGCCCTTTTGGACCCCTTCCCCTCACTAAATCTCTAAAATTCCACTTTCCCCTACTTCCTAACATATCTCCCTACTTCCCAAAATTTTATAAATAATTTAGAAGCACCTTATCCCCTTCATTTCACTTCATTTCGACAAATCCCTTGTTCCACACATTGGGATAGGTTTTATTCCAATGATGTTTCTGAGCAAGGAAAGATGAATTTGGGCACACTGAGAGAGTTTTTTGTCCAAAATAGGCCAAGGAAGAAAAACCTCCTTCACTTTTACACAGGTGTCATGGTTTTAGGGAAATGTCAAAAATACAATTGCCTCGGGAGAATTGATGCACCTCTAAAGTGACCTTGGAAAAATCAATTTTTCTCCTAGCTTGGTTGGCCAAATTACTTGCTTGATGAGTCAAACGATAACTAGACACAAAGATATTTTCAATGCACTATCGTGAGCTCAATTTTGAGTTGAGTAACATCTTCAAAAGTTGACTGCAACAACACTCTGCCTTGAGGTAGCCTCATTTGGCACATTTTGACCAGTATTGGAAGATTTGATTTTTGACAGAGAAACTGAACTCCAAACTGAAAAATTTTACTTGGGTCGAAAAGTAGACAGGCAGGGCTTTCCAACGAGCTATCATGAGCTCAATTTGGACTTTGGTAAGGGCCTAAAAATCATCTCCAAATATGTGCTATGCATAGAGATTTTGGGTGCGGCGCAAAGAGAGTTTTGGCCTATTTTTCACTCTCCAGCTCAGAATTTCGGCCAGTTTTGTCTAGTTTCACTTTTTCATGTAACTATTGATATACCTTGATGTAATTTCATGACTATGATGTGATTTTGGCACATATTTATCTATTCTAGTAGATTCATTCACTAAAAAGTGAAAATTAAATGAATGAATCAGTTTCCTTTCATATAGAGGCAAGTTGTTTCTTTGCCTATTTTTCAGCTCCTTATTTAGATATGGTTGAAAAAGCTCCTAGAATGATGAGCTCGACCCCTAGAGGCATGGGAAGGAGTTAGTCTTGTCTATATCATGTAATTTCTCAGTCATTTTCAGGGTTGGACACTTGGGATTGCTTGGCACTTCATTGTACATTTGATCTCTGCATTTTTGGCAAAGGAAAGACCAGGGTTTTGTAGCACTTGTTGGGATCCTTGTGGCTCTGTGTTTTGATGGTGTTTTTCTTCATGTAATTATAAGTTCATTGATGTTTTATGTATGCCATTTCCCTTCTCTTTGCTTCTGAAACTAAACAAATTGAGTGACAAAGGTAGAATTCATTAGCTTATGGTTCTCTGCCTTAAACTTTGTTTACTTTTACATATTCATCTGTTTGGAGAGGATTCTTGTAGCCTCTTGACCTCTTTAGCTCCTCAGCGGTCTTTTCTATCCATTCATTTTATCTAAAGCATCAAAACTACTGCCTACCTTGCCCCAACTAGAACTCTGCAAAAATTTGGCCTCATCCCCGAACCTAAATTTTCCTTTCCCTTTTTCCAACAAAACCCCCAAAAAAATCAAGTCAAATCCTTGCACTTCATACCTAGCCTAAAATTAGTTGTTATTGTTGGAAATAATACTGAGAGGGGGGGGGGTGAATCAGTATTATCAGATCAATATAACTTTTCTCTTTCCATATTAAGATTCATATGTGATGCAACAAGTATATATCCAGTAAACATATGATTCGGTTAGTTGATCTCTAATGAGTGCATCAGAACATTATTAACCATATGAGCAGTAAACTGGAGCAGTAAAATAGAACAGATCATCACACACAAGAAGCACACGTGAACACCATGATGTAAGGTGGAAACCCAATATGGGTGAAAACCACCTGCTGCAAGTCGTCTCAATCTTCTTTAATAAGAAATGCCTTTTACAATAGTTCTGTACTGGTGCAGACTTACACCAGTACACAGGCTTCTACCTGTAGAAGGCTACAACCTTCTCTCGTTCTCCAGACTCTCCTAGAAGGGAGCTACAACCCCCTTTGCTCTTGTACTAGCCGATCCATTTACTAGTACGCAGGCTGCTACCTGTTGAAATGCTCCAACCTTTACTTGTTTTCCAGCTGATACTATAAGGGAGCTACCACCCCCTTCGCTCTTGTACTAGCTGATGTACTAGTATGTAGGTGCTGACCTACCGAAGGCTACAACCTTCTCTTTCTTCCTCCAGGTACCATGTTTCATCAATTTTCAAACTGGATACACTGAAGCACAACATCATAATTTGAAAGGCCACATTTCATCCAATTTTCATACTGGACCCATTAATATCATTGAAGCTCATAATCAATCAATACTAGCATCTGAATTACCCAATACTGAATCAATGCTTTCACCAAAGCCAACCCACATACAGATTTGCAAATATTTCCTTATAACTTTGCATTTGTTCTATACATCAGACATACCCAGATCATACCATTCATAAGACATACGTCAGTAATTCAGATCTAGTCTATCAAACCAGATAATGATAAACATTCCAATCCTTAAAATCCCGATCCATGAAGTATCAAATAGATCTGCAATCAACCAACTTCCTTGTGCATAAACTGAGTTAATACTTTCTCAGCACACAACAACCAGATATTAAATCTGACCCCAAAACACTGTAGCAATGAACAGAAGCAGCTAGAAGATAATTCAAGGGACGTACGCTACTTCAAGAACTAAAAACCTGCGTACATATCTATAAAGGATAATTCACTCTTTCAAACATTCAGACATTCGTTAACCCAGATTACCAAATTTATAGATTAAGCAAGTGCCACATAGAACATATCAAAATCATACAAAGATACTATCATTCAAGCCTTAAGATTTTGACCCATCAATAGAACTTATCCTTCTCCTTGCACTCAGGTTCTGTCTTCATTCAGATCCAGATCTACACCATAACACAATCACAGTATTCCAAATCTAGCACTTTATCAGATATTCAATAATTCAGATGATGCCTTGTCAAATGATCTCCTTCCTCTTTTATAGCCTTAGGCCTTTCACAATACCACGGTCCAAAAACCATAACAATTCAATACCATGGACCCAATACTTGGGTTCAACTCTTTTGGATTGATACCATGGACCAAGACCATAGGATCAAAAATTGTCGGACTAATACCATGAACCAACCATAAGATTTCCCATGTGCGTGTGCTTTTCTCTGCATGAAAGTGCGTGAACTTTTCTCTGCATGAAAGGAACTTTTCTCTGCATGAAAGGAACTTTTATCTGCATGAAAGTGTGTGAACTTTTCTCTGCGTGAAAGTGCGTGAATTTTTCTCTGCATGAAAGGAACTTTTCTCTGCATGAAAGTGCGTGAACTTTTCTCTGCGTGAAAGTGCGTGAACCAGAAAATAACTTTGTTGCACTATAATTTATCATCTCAGATGAGTGGGTTGCCATCAAGTACAACATATGTATCATAATGCAAATAGTTATTTCAGTCATCTCAAGCCCCATCGATTATCCTTTGTTGAGATTGACCCAGAGAGAGCCCTCTCCTGTCCTCGTAGGACTAGCTATGAGGTTGAGCGTGGTTTGATGTGGACCTAGAAGCTTACCTTTTTAGCCTGAGGTAAATCTAGGCTCTAACATGGTTCCTATGGGAAATTCGCCCCATAGCTACCCCAATTTTCAACACTCCCTCTTAGCTTGGGAGGAATTTCCATTTGTATCATAAGTCTCATCTCAATGTACATATTTGCTACATCATGTCTCATCTTGTCTCATAGAAGAAGAATAATCCACAACCGACAGTGCAGAAGATTGATTTACTGTAAGGGTAAACATATTCCAAACCCTATAAGTCTCCAGGTCAAGCATCATGAACTCATCGCAGCTAAAAAATGATGTCCCAATATAAACTTGTTGAGCAACCAGGGTGATTTCTTAGGGTTTGTAGTGGAAAACCCTAATTATCATTTTAGTTTCACCTATAGCTTCTCAATAAGGAGCCTTAGTTGATCCCATATGCCCAATGAAAAGGCACTAGTTTTTGGTCCTTCCATCAACCTCTTCTCTTTAACTCTTTTAAAATTGTTCTACTAGATTTCATTTTTAAAATTTCCGTGGAACTCGTTCCCATGTTGGCTTGAAGGTCTGCCATATGGTTGTTTTCTCTTTTAACATGAAAAAATTTATATTCCTCTAATTTATTGAGAAGGTACATTATCCTTATGACCACAGGAGAGGGGTCAGAGTCTATAAGGTGCTCCTTCCTAGAGGGTCTTACGCACTTTTGAATTACCACCATTGAGTCACCGATAATGATCAATTTCATGATGCCTTTAGAGATACTAATCTTCAGGCCTTTCCAAAGTGAGAGTGCTTCAACTTGATTGTTCGAGGATTTCCCCAGTCCCCAAGCATACTTTATTTCAGTTTGTTCTTTGAGGTTATAAAGCACCCCTCCCACTCCTGCCTCCCTGTCATTACTTACAAGTTATGACTGAAACTAAAACATGATATTTTCTGGACCGAAAATGTAAAATTGAACTTCTAAACAAAAATTTGAAAATTGTCCACCAAGAGAACAATATTTAAAGACTAGGAAATAGACTTGTACTCTCACTAGTGTTATTTCAGACAAGTGCATGAGATAATGTAACTTTCAAGGAGGTATCTATGCCAACTCAGGCCTATGTCTCAAAGGCAGTATGGACATTGCACTTGGCTAGGGGGTTAGTCATCTTCCATGTCTTTGATCAGCCTTATCATCTGTTGGACACCTAATCCTTTATGGGTTGGTGTAGAATGTGAACAACCATGAGAGTCCAAGAGACCTTGGGATGTGGAACGCAACAGTCACACAAATGTACTATAAATGTATATCATTGCCAATAATAGATACACACTCATGTTTATCATTTACACATTGTGTTTGCCATGTATGTGTCTAACATGGTATTAGAGCGGGCAATATCCTACCCTGCCCATATCTAAGCTACTCGGCTTTGTGGCTTTCCTATATGTTCTATCTAGCTGTGCGCTTCTTGACTTTGGTTTCAATGGCACTATCTATGGGTTGTTTCTTCATTGAAAGGGTTGTTGCTCTTGATATGTATATTGCATAAGTTGGATAGATCGAAGTTTGTGCATAATATGTGGGATGTATGCATAGAATTGTGTTGAATGTGCATTGTGTTCTACATGCTAAACGTTACTGGGATGGAGCATTGAAATAGTGTGATATGCACATGTTAGTTATGTCATTTTGCTCATTGTCATTTTTGCTCACTGTCTGTAATAGTCCATTAATTTACTGATGGTCAGGAATTCATTGCCTCTCCTTTGTCGATTCTTGATGTAACGTATTCTCCTTTAGCTGATCCTCTTTGCGTGTCAAACTTTACGCTGCTGGCATATTCGAAGACTCATTCGTAGGCATCTCCACGAAAAATCCTAGGGTCTCTACGACGAGCCTTTTCTCTGCGTGAACGGGCACTCTGTCCAGTCATGTGAAAGGCCGTGCTTGCATCGACGAACTTTGAACACATACATTCGGAATTCGTGGCAGGAATACGCGTTCACGGCAGGCCAAGAAGCTTCTTCTTCATTGTTGGAGGGAAAGAATTTATTAGGGGACTCGATCACAATCCTCAATCTCACCAAAAAAAAAAAAAATTCTCAGATTCCATACTTGTAGTGGTAAAGCCGAAGTCGACACTGAGGCCATTGCAGCTGAAGTAGTGGCTCTTGTTGAAGAGCTTCTGGACCGAAGCAGAATCTTTGTATCTTGATTTCTCAGAATTGGGGGAAGTCTCAGAAAATAAATTCAGGCTTTGCAAATATTCCATGTTTGTCAAGGCATAAGGGGAAAGCTCAGGGGGTTCAACATAGAAAGATTTTGGCAGGTCTTGGGACTCGAAGGTGCGACTTACAGGACAACAACGGTTGCAAAAATGGATGTTTTGAAGAAATAATTAACCTGGCCTATTTGCCTTCTTTACTAGGGAAAGCGTTACAATCTTAGCGTGATAGGAATAATCTTAGCTTACCAAATATCACCGAAATTCGCCAGGAACAAAAAGCATTCTCCAAATCCTGAAACATAATGTTGGCTCCTGTCCTTGTACAACTTGTTTTCCTGTTCACTCTTGTCTGCGGCCTAGAAATCCTTGGGAGACTCACACTTTGAGCTGTGATAGACTGTGTACAAGCTGAGAGATATGTATATCGTGTGAGCAAGCCAAAGGTTGTGGCACGACACTTTTTTGGTTGCATACAGAGTTGCAGGTCTGTAATACCATGCGAGCAAGCCAGAAGCTGCAACATGACTGTTATGTGTTGTGTTTACCATCGTGCGAGTGTGCCTCGTATCTAAAATTACTCGGATTGGTCAGAACCTGCTATAGGGATTAGGCTGGTTTTCAGCCTGTTGCTATTGATTATCCCATGCCTGTCTACTTTGTCGCTTCACCGCAATATCCACATTGTTTTCATTTTCTCTTGCATCTGCAATTTATCCATGCGTTTCTCTGTCTCTCAAGCTCTGTCCATTGGTTAGTACATTGGTCCTCCTGGAAGAGCCCTGACTGAGCTCTTGTCCAGACCATAAATGATGTCTCTCAAAGCAAGGACCGGAAAAGATCAGATAATATGAAGCACATGAGGAACTAGAGTTTCGAAATCCAAGCACATACCAGTGGAAGTAAGCATTATTGGTCAGAGGTAAAGTAGAAGCCCAAACGACACAGATATTGAGATGCCTTATTCTGTCCAAAAAACTTATGCATGGAAACTACGCGTAGAATAGAGATCCATGGGAGAGACGACAAAATACAATTTTTATAGCAGAGCAGATGTGATTTGCAGAAGGGTAGTTTCCCTAGAAACAAAGTGAGTTTTGGAGAGAGGAGATAGTGCAAAGCAGTTTGAACTAAGGCTATACAATGCCGAGCCAACCAGAAGCATAGGAAAAGGCGTGGACTCTCCTTCAACTAGTTTTTAAATATTCACATCTAGTTTTTAAATATTCACATCAGAATTTGGAGAGACTTCTCGGACCCCAAAAGACATTACATCAGTGTGAATTGAAGGCCATGAGCGATGGTTGGAGCCTTGAAGTCAGTGCTTGTTATAAAGGAGATAAAGGAATGCAACTGAAATTGGTCCGACCTGCGGTAAATAAGTTTTGAGTAAGGTGAAGTGCTAGTATTGTTTGTGTAACTATACTGTATTATCTATGCACACTTTTTCTAAATCATTGAATTAGTTGTGGAAGCCACTAAATCAATTTTGGAAATTGTGTGTTTGGCTTATGTGTTGCATTGAACCTCTATGTTGAATGAACTTGGTCATTATTGTGAGGCTGTATAGCAAGCTCAAGCATCCAAGTTTTTTGAATCTCCTTTTTTGTTGAGTTTGAGTTGTTGATAAAATGGCTAAAATTACCACTTTATTAGAGTTATTGAGAACTCTAATCATGTCTACTGCTGAAAGCACACTTAAAGTCAGCAAAGACACTCTCACATATATTCAAACCTCTCTGCAAAATGCACAGGAGAATATTGAGTTTTTGCAGCTTGAGACAAAGCTACAGCAAGAGGAGTTACAACAAAAAAGACATCCTTCTGAACTTGTTCAGAACAATTCCTTATTTGACTTTGAAACGGGATCCTATCAACAACCAGTGAGTCATCAAGTCAGTGATGTTGAGTTTGATCCCCATCAAGTGCCAATTTCAAGAGCAGTTTCGCATAAAGATGCAGAAATTCTGCGTGCACTTCCTAAGCAAATCATCAAACCTTGGGAAGAACTTGTCCATAACAAGCACATAACTGGTCTTGGATATGACAAGGATGTGTCCTTTCATATTCCAGATTATTTAAAGCCCATTCAATTTTAGAGTGTTGGATTCCTTCATGACAGTTCACCTTCAGTTGTTCCAGATTCTGCTCCTCTTCCACAACAACAACAACAGATTGTGAAATGCCAATACTGTGATCGAGTTGGCCATCTGAAAGATCACTGTTTTGATCTTTATCCATGTAAGCACTGTCATAAAACCAATCATTCTTCAAACAAATGCTTCAGAAACAAACCTCCTGCAAGAACAAAGGTTCATCTTGGATGGATCGCTTCTTGGCAATGGGCTACAATAGCCAAGAAGATATTTCGTTCATACAATAGGATTTGTTCTCGAATATTGAAAAGTCTTGCAGTTGAGATCTCTCCATCATCTCACCTTGTATCTGACATGGGGGGAAATGATAGTCATCTACAAGCTTCAAAGCCACATCAAGCGAGCTTGAGGCACAACCTGCCATACAAGATTCAGAGTTGTAGCTAGAGACAAAGATGCCCCTCAGCATGTCTTCAGTCAATGATACCTCTTCAAAGAATTGGGGACACTTGCTCTAGCAGAAGACTTCAGCTTCTTGGCAGTTTTGGAAGAGTTCGAGGAATTGCATTAAGCATTCCAGAGTTGGTGGTAATCTTCAAACCATCACAGGTTGAGACCTCCCTTTTCAGATTGAGGTTCCAAGAATCATCATAGGGGAGATACAACTTATACAAAGTGACAAGGATCTTCCAACATTATATCAAGGACAATATGGGAGATATGACTTGTCAAAATGACAAGGATCTTCCAACCCCATGTCCAACTGGCTGATTGAAAATCCATCCAAATAATAGGGGAGATATGGTTTACCACTATGGTAAATATCTTCCAACCCTATATCTTCGATAATAGGGGAGATATGATTTGTCATAAATGATAAATATCTTCCAACACTATGTCATCTAACTTGATCTAGTGATCAAGGGGTTGAACACCATGCATCTTAGACTTAGGGAGATTAATTTACTAGACACGTCTACCATATGTAAATATCTTCCAACCTAAGTCTCCTCACTCATTGGCCATATGATTGGTAATCCCAACAAACCCAACTTGTGGATAGGATGCATGTTGGGGCATGTACTCCACCAAATCCTAGAATTGACTAGGGGAAATTCAAACTTACCAAAATAATGATAAGGATCTTCTAACCCTATAGCTCTAACTGAGTACTCCATGCCCCCATGAGCTCCCATAGCTCATTGTTCATGATCAGTTGTGACCCCTTCCCAGAAGGGTGACATCCACCAATCCAAGCTTCTCTTTGAAGACCAAAAATGTCAACAACTTACTCATTTGTTGAATCTTCACTGCTCTCTCTATGGTAGAGCCTTATTGCTAACTCTGTGTTGGAGCCTCATTGTTCCCTCTATACACCATATCCCTTATATAGGAATATATAATATCAATGTGCTTTGACCTATCATGGGACATGGGATTCTCTGAAAATCATGTCCAACACATCCTCAAATAGCTTTCCAAAGATATTTTTTCAACCACACTTATTCGGATCTAGCCACACTAGAAACAATGTATTTTTCCTATGGTTTACCTCAAGCTAAAGCAACACCAAAATGTTCTCTTCCTATCAACAACATTTCCAGTCTAGTAAACATTGGTATATCCATGAAGTCCGACAGGGTATCTTCATCCATGATTAATAGTTTCATGTAGATATCTCAGGCCATGTTTAGCAACAATCCAATATACATGTCTAGGATCTATTTGGCTCAAGGAAGATGCTACAAATCAAGGATCCATCTAACTACCATCTTATTGTGAGATCCACCAAATCTAAATATGAAGCGGAGCCTCTCTCAATTGCTTTAGTGTAATCCATCACGCTAAGTATCTGACAACATACTTAACAAGGAAGTCCTCATCATCTCTCTATTACAATTCTAATCTCAAGTTGTTGATCATCAAGGCTTAGAGGTCAACTCCATCTCAATGAGATGATTTTATCCTTCCATAAAAATATTATTAGCATATATAAAGTCAAACATCAAAGACATACCTTCAATCATGAGGAGTGGTTGGATTCCACATCATATGCTCATCATTCCAAACTTGCCAAGTCCAAGGGACTTTCTTGAGTCCATATGGTAATTTCTTTAATATGCAATCACGAGTCTCTTTCTCATTTGTCTTAAAGACTCGAGGTGTCTCCAAGTATGCTTCTTCATTAAGTACATTATGGAGGTAAAAAATTTACAAATATATGATAATAGTGCATCTGGAAATTGGAGCTACAATCCTCTCCCTGTGAGAGAATATTTCTTATCATTGATGATTTTAACATTTTTCAGGCATTTGGCACTACTACACCTTGTCATCTAGAATGGTCCTTGCATGAAGGACATATTTATTCTCATCTTCTCTGTACCTCAGAATATTTCATCGTTACATGAAAATCAACTCCCTCTGAATAGGAGGTATCTTTTAGTCATAAATATAAAATTGGGAGAATGGGATCCTTCCTTTGAGGTATAATCTCTCATCCATGTATCAAGTGCCAATCTAACCATTTTTTATACTCCTCAATCTTGATATTTAGGACTAGGTCCTTTCATCCATCTGATGTATTTCATGACCCTAGAACAAAAGAAAGAGAAATAATAAAGAATTAAATAAGAATAATGAAATAGTACCTGATAATGAGGTAGGAATATCTTTATTTTATAGTTATAAAGGTGGATTCTTCATTATCCTACACCAACTAAATCTCCCTACAAACTCTATATCATGATGATCCTCAGAATGGATCACATCCTCATACAAGAAGTTAGAATCATTAAAATACTCATGCAGGAAGAATAAATAATAGTCTAAAAATGATAATTCTAAACAAGAGAAGTGTCATAAATAAATAACATAAGTCTTGAATTTAGTACTTATATTTAATGTGAATTGTGGGAAGCCATCAACTTCCTTTTGATCCTGCACCACAAACCATCAACCATAATTCAATGTCATATGTATAAGAATAAATGTTTCCTCTTTAACACCACCCGTATTCTTGATCTCTTTTCAAGCTTAGCTATCAATGTATAAGATTACCATTGGATGACATCATCTCCTTTAGGGAGATAGACTCATCTAGGTTACTATGTATCTATCATAGATACTTGAATAACTCAATGGTTTTTCAGTGACCATAATTACACTAAGGTTTCCTCTTTAACACCACCCTTATTCTTGATCTCTTTTCAAGCTTAGCTATCAATGTATAAGATTACCACTAGATCACATCATCTCCTTTAGGGAGGTAGACCCGTCTAGGGTTACTCTGTATCTGTCATAGATACT
Organism: Pinus taeda; assembly: GCA_000404065.3. Taxonomy (NCBI): domain Eukaryota; kingdom Viridiplantae; phylum Streptophyta; class Pinopsida; order Pinales; family Pinaceae; genus Pinus; species Pinus taeda. Next base: position 512 of record APFE030008269.1, on the reverse strand, counting down.
TGAATAACTCAATAGTTTTTCAGTGATCATAATTACACTAGGGTTTCCTCTTTAACACCACCCATATTCTTGATCTAGACTCACAATGTATAAGATTACCACTAGATCACATCATCTCCTTTAGGGAGGTAGACCCGTCTAGGGTTACTCTGTATCTGTCATAGATACTTGAATAACTCAATAGTTTTTCAGTGATCATAATTACACTAGGGTTTCCTCTTTAACACCACCCATATTCTTGAAAATAATACTGAGAGGGGGGGTGAATCAGTATTATCAGGATAATTATTCTTTTTCAAAAACAACTGATATACGCTACTTCAATTTAATAAACCTGCGTATGTACGCCGTTATGCAGAAGAAAACCCGCATATACAGAACATGCTTTTATTTTACTTAATCTTTCTGATGATGATTGTTAGTTAGAGATGCAGAATCCAATAACAGTATCCAGAGACAGTAAAACAGAGCAGAAAGACAATCAGACACAAGAACACAAGATATAAGGTGGA